>VZTV01030602.1:722-21806 GCA_013400875.1 Anhinga rufa
GGATGCTTTGCAGGGGAGGGCAGGGGATGGGGGGGCTCCGCTGGTGCCGGGGGGCTGGTGGAGCTGGGTGGGAAGTGGCTTGGGGCAGTGCTGGGGCTGTCACAGCTCCTGGGCAGTGGTGCATCCCCTTCGTCCCCTCCTGTGCTGGAAGAAGGGCTGGGGTCGCCGTTGGGGGTCCGGACTCCGGTGGCTGCGAAGGCAGGGCTGTGCCTGGGTGTTTTGCTCCTGCTGCCCTGCTCGCCATGTCCGGGAGGGGACACAGATCCTGCCCCCCAGGAGGGCAGAGAAAACACTCCTTTGTTCTGCAGGAGCGTGACACCAGTGGGAGCTACCTGTCCCACTGTGTCCCCATGGGGGGAGCGAGGTGGCACGGTGACACATGTGCTGGGGGGCAAGGGACCTCGCAGCCATCAGGGCCATCTGGGCGCAGGGGTCCAGGCGGGCAGCGTGCCCAGCCCTGGGCCGTCACAGCCGCTTGCACAAGCCATCCTTGCAAGGAGCAAGGTGTTGCCCCCCCCCATCCTCGCTGCCAACAGCCCTAGTGGGATGGGGGCTTGGGGGAGCCAGGCTAACTAGCAGGATGCAGCTGGTGGGAGCGCAGCAGAAACCGCTGGTCTGAGATTAAAATAAAGCCAAAAAGCCAGGAGGTAACTGGCCCCCTGTGGGGAGGGGGGTCAGGGTGCTGAGGACAAATGGCTGAGGTGACAAATCGGGTGTCAACCCCACTGCTGGGGGAGCTGGAGCATCTGCGGGGCCGTGAGCCCGCATGGGGGATGTCCAAGCCCACGGCTGGGGGCTTTGCAGCCCAAAAAGCTCCAAGCCAGGGTGGGTGAAGAGGGAAACCGAGGCACAAAGGTATGCTCTGCCCACTCCCTTGCAGGGCCCTTTGCAGGGTCTGTGCAGCAGGTGATTTCCCCTGTCGGGCTGGGGGGACAAGGAGGAGCTGGGATCTGGAGGGGGAAAGGCACCATGTTAAGGTTGTAAAAATCCCAAAGGAGCCTTAATCAGGGCAAGGCGAATACCCGTCCTTGGGAGCAGGGTCAGGGTGCTGCGTCCCTACGGGATGGGAGTATTCCCAAGTGATCCCTCCTCCGCTGTGAATTACGGGACCTTGGAATGGAGATGAAAAGCAGCCTGGGAGGGTTGTTTGCGATGCAGGTATCTCCTCTTGCTTGGCTGAAAGGCCGGATTCAGGCTTGCGGGACCAGGTCCAGGGGACCACTGATGCTGTAGTGGGTCCACCACAGCTGGGAGCGTGTCCCTCTGTCACGGGCGTGCCGGAGCCATGGCCACAGCTCCGGTGCGCCCGTGACACAGGGACACGTCCCCATCCCTGCGGGTCGGTGCTGCCTTTGGTGTCTCCACCGATCCTACCCTCTCTGAGGCTTGTCTGTGCCGGTTAAAATCAGCAGGGCACATTCAGCTGTCAGCTTAAAAATAATCCGGCGAGCCGGCGGCCGACACAATGGAGGGCGCAGATGGGGACAGGCGCCGCGCCGGGATGCTCGTGGCCCCGGGGCAAAGGGATGGGGGTCCCCATGGGAGTGTGGGGTGCCTGTTGCCATCTGGTTTTAGGTCACCGGCTGGGGTGTGCATGGCGGAGGGAGGGCTCGGGGGCTCGTGGGGAGCTTTGCCCCGCATCTGGTGCTGGTAGTAGGGTTTTCTGGCTCTCCTGTGCCGGTGTTTGGAGCATCGCAGCTCTCTTTGTGTTTTGGGGTGTCTGTGGTGTCTGTGAGCGCCTGAAGACCTTGTACCCCCTAGGTTTGCTCTGGTGGTGATGGAGTGGATCCGTGGGTGCCGTGCCAGGGCAATGCTTTGTGGGCTGCACTTCCAGAGCTGTGGCCTCACCACAGGGTCCCCAGGGGGGATGGAACCCCCAGCCCCAGCTGCAGCCGGGCCCCGTGCGGGACGTGCCAGCACAGGGGGTGCAGCCCGTCCCTGCTGAGCTGCCATCAGATTTCCCCACCAGCAGCGAAAAGGCCCACTCAGCACAGGCTCAGACAAAGGCTTTTTGTGCCTCGTCCCTTTGTGTGTCCCTCTCCCTCCCTGCTCCCCATCCATCGGTTCAACTGAGACGGCGCCTGAATTTTAACACCCTCGCCCTGGGATGGGCTGATTCCAGCTGCTGCAGCGGGGAAGGAGATGGCACTGGGGCAGGACCCCGGCGGATCCCCTCCTGCCCGGCTGCTGCTGCCCTGTCCTTACCCACTCCCAGGTTGCCAGTTTCTCTGGTTTTAGTGGAGCTTGGTGCTGCCGGGGTGGTGGGCAGGGCCCTCTGCACCCACCTCAGCAGGGCTGGCAGATGCTCAGCCAGATGTGCAGTCATGAAAAGCAGCAACATCCCTCGCCGGGGCTGCGCTCAACCCCGCCAAGGCGTCAGGACTCCTGCTGTCTCTCCAAGCTCCTTGCCTGGGTGCCAGGCGAGATGCCTGCGGCTCCTCTGGCTCTGCCACGGCCCCGTTCCCCATCCCGACACCGGCACCGGGGGCTGCAGGATGGAGCCACGTCCCTCTTGGCCCCATCTGCATCTCCAGATAGTGCGCCCCGCCAGTGCCCAACGTGGTGCCGGGTCCCTGCCCCGTCTCGGGAAGCATCACTCATCCAGCCGCCTCCTGGGCGGTTCTTTCCGGCTTGCCCGAGGTTATTACCACAGCATCATCGTCATCGGAAGGGGACCTTTTGTCCCCGGCCCCCCCCTCCGCCCCCATCTCTCCTCCTGCTGCCTTGCCTCCTGGGTCCCATCCAGACCCCCAGGCACAGCTCATTTCCCCTCCTGCTTTTTTTTTTTTTTTTNAATTTCCTTTCCGTGCATCTTCTCCCAAAAGGTTCCATACGAGGAATCTTGGGGGATGCTGGTGGTGAGGTTTTTGGGGGCTGGAATTTGCTGCCACGGGGTTGCGAGTAGGGAGGGGGTTCTGAGGAGTGGAGCAGCTTTTCCGGCAGGTTTCAGCCCCCAGCATGGGGCTTTGAGGGGGCCGGTTGGGGGCTGACTGCCTACACCCCCCCCCCCAGAAGTGACGTCTCCCTCCTCACCCCCTACAGCCAACACCAGGCCGGAGAGATGGGGCGTCCCCGAATGCCAACGCGCCCCCAGAGGGGCCCTTCCCCTGGGTGGGCCCGAAGACGGTGGTGCTGCGGAAGAGCTTGCAGGGGGGGTTCGGCTTCACCCTCCGCCACTTCATTGTCTACCCCCCGGAGTCGGCGGTGCACTCCACCACCAAGGTAGGGCTGGGAGCTGGACTGGGCTGGACTGGGCTGGGCTGGGCTGGGGGGGGCCACAGGGCCCCCCAGAGCTGCTGGAGCAGGACTCTGAGGTGCTGTGGTTGGATGCAGGATGCTTGTATATGGGCTGGGGGTGGGCAGGGGGGGTCTGGGGAACCATGGAGTGGACCATCCATTGCCTGCCATGTTGGGGTGCCTGGAGCTGCCCCCACCCATGGGTGGTCCTGGGATGGAAGAGCCCGTGGAGCTGCCAGGAGACGTGCTCTGAGCCGCATCTGTGGTGTCTCCGGAGATGTCCCAGAGCCTTTCTGGTGGGGGCATGGCTGTCTGTGGGAACAAGAGAATGCCTCAGCTCCGAAGGACAGCTCTGGCATCCCTGGGAACGTCAGGAAACGGCACTTCAGAGCCCCTGAGGCCAGGAAGAGGCTCAGCGCAGCCGGACGTCTCTCGAGCCGAGGTGAACCACACATGGTCACCATGAAGCCAAGCCTGGGAGCAGGTGCTCTGGAGGATGCTGTTCGAGCCCTTCATCACATCCCTCCTCCTCCTCTGACCAGCATCAGCACTGAGAAGTGCTGGCAGCTCCCCACCCAGCGAGGGGCACATGCCCAGCCCCGCCGGTGCTCACCGCCTCTAGAGCAGCAGATTTTTGGCTCCCCATTTCCTGGCTGTCAGCAGGAGGCTTCAGGCTGGATCTGCCCCAGGACCGGGCAACCACGATCATGTCTTGGCTCAGCTGCAGCCCAGACCCTTCCCAGGTGCTGCCTTTTGGGGGGAACCAAACCCTGGGTTGACCATCGCCTCCTGTGCCCTCTGAGCCGTCAGGAAGCCCTGATCCAGGCAGCACCTTTCCCCTCCGGAATGGAGGGACCCTGCGAAACCGCCCAGCAGCTTCCAGCATGGACCATGCCCTCTGCACCTGAAGGCGATGAGCCAGCTCTCCTGCTGTGCCAGCTCCAAGCCCCTGGGGTTTGAAATCCCCCTCTTGCACCATCTTCTGCAGCAGCAGCTTCATGCAGATGAAGGGAGAAGCGTCTGGGAGCCGAGTGGTCCATCGCAGCCCTTTCCCCGCTGCGGAGAGGGCAGAGCTGGATGCTCCCATCACCCCCAGAGCTTTGTAGCTGCCTGCAGCCCCGTGGCTCTGGCTGCCCCACGGCTCCGGCTGCCCCACCGCCCGGCGCTTGCCGCCTCCTCCCCGCAGGCAGGGAACTGCAGTGGGAAATGAGTCACAGGGTGGGGAGAAGCAACTTGTTGGAGTCCCCGCTCAGCATCCTCTGTCACAGTGCTTTTCCCAGGCTCCTTATTCTGCTTCCCCAAACCCTTCCTGCCTACACTTTCCTGCCTGCGCCAGGAGCACGGACACGACCCGTCTCCAGCAGCGTGACTCTGCAAAGGAGCTTTCGTCATGAGGATGGCCTGAACGTGCTCCGAACTGACCCGCTCACTTCCACCTCTCCATCATCCTCCTAAGGCATCCTCCAAGAGCGAGGGACTGATCCTGCCCCGTGACGCTGGGCACGAGGGCTGAGCCCCGCCAGGGCATGAGCACACGGGGCTGTGTGGGAAGGAGCCAGATCAGTGCCAAGAGGCAGAGATGCTCCTGGAAAGGGCTGGGAATAGCTCCGGGCACCTGTCTGAGCCAAAGCGGCGCTCCTGGGCCGGCGGGGCAGGGTGCGGTGCGGCTGGCTCAGCACCCGCGGGTGCCGGCGGGTGGCCAGGTCCGGGGGCTGAGTTTCGGTGGGGTTGACTCAGCAGGGAGGGTGACGGCAGAGCTGTGTTCACCGTGCCGTGCTTTGGCACCGCCGTGCCCAGCCTCAGCCCCAGCCCTGGGACCTGGGCTGCTGGGCTGCCCCGGGGGCCGGGAAGGGCTCCAGGGTGCTGCAGGGCGAGGAGGGGCAGGGAGAGGGGCGAGTCTGTGCCTCCAGAGGCCCTCGGTGGCCCCAGGAGCCCCCACGCTCCTGCCGTGGCACTGCGGCAGCCACTCTGTGCGTGGGCAATGGTGCCGAGGCCCTGGGATGTGCCTTTTCCTTCCCGCCATGCAATGGACACCATGGAGAGATGCCTCCAGCCCCCTCCTCCTCCTCACTGGAATGTGTGTGTCATCCATCCGTCTGTCCGTGTCCCGTCCCCCCCATTCCCCCCCTCCACCCCATCACACTGGGATGGAGACCGGTCCCTTCCCAGCACCCCGGAGGGACCTGCCCTTCTTGGGGACATCGGGGCTGTGTCCCCGCTGCCCTGCACTGGCTCAGGGCTTGGGAGGGAGCTGCAGCTGGTGAAACCTCTTGGCTGGAGCCAAACTCATGCCTCCCCAGGAGACAGCAGGATCTGGCACTTGTGGAGTGAGAAAGGCCCTTCCAGGTGCCTGGGTCCCCCCATGGGACCTGCACGTGGGGCTAGGCAGCCCGGGGTGCAGCTGGCTCCGTGGCAGGGCTGGGGGCTTGGTGGCGTGGATGCGGCCCCATGTGGCTGCCAGCACCCTGTGCCCTGCCCCAGGTTGGGCACCCCACAGGCAGCGTGGCTCTGCAGCGGGATCCCCACGGGGGGATGTGAGGGGCAAGGGCAGGAGCCCACGGACGTGGTTCCCACCCCAAGGGACAGAGCCACATGGCTCCCAGGGCTGGGAAGAGGGTGCCGGGACCCCTCCGCCATCCCACCCTGCAGCACCCGCTGCAGCCCCGGCAGCCTGCTCCGTGCAGTGGGAAGCTGCAGACATGTGTCCCCCCCTCGGCATGGTTCCCCCCACCGAATAATCGCACGGCTAAATATAGCCCCGCTGGCAGCCGGTACTCCTCTGAGGACGCCTGCGCAAAGCCGTCCCCTTCCCGCGGGTCCCGGTCACCAGGACCTGCTGCCCAAGCACCGCGGTGGTGTGCGTGCCAGTGGGCACCTCCGTCCCTCCGCCAGGACCCCGCTGCGGGGGCTCGGGCTCTCCCCGGACAGGCTCGGTGGCCTGGGAGAAGGGCAAGATGCCACCGCTTGGGCTGGCTGGGCCCCTTTCCGCTCCCCTGCCCCCAAACCGGCCCCTTCCCCAGCAGCTGGGTACGGGGGGCTGTGGCGGGTCCTGCTCCCTGCCCGCTGGCGTGGGCGGCCCGGCCGGATCCCGTGTCAGGAGGTAATTTTAGCCAGGGGCAGCGGAGGGCAGAGGGGCGCGCAGGTCCTGCGAGGGGCTTCAGGGGGCTGGCACCCCTCCGGTCCCCTCCCGGTCCCCCTGCCATGGTTGCCCTGGCCCGGCCCCCAAATAAGTGTTTTTCCCTTCTTTTGGCAGGAGGAGGAGAACGGGAACCGAGCAGGTGAGCACCGGTGCTGCGCTACCATGGGGACCCCTGTGCAGGGGGACGTCGCTGCCCAGATTGGTGGGCTCAGGGGTCCGGGGGTGCGTGGCTGTCACAGGTCGCAATGGGTGTTGGTGGCCCGGGGACACAGCCCGCTGTCTCTGCTGGCTGGCACCGCGGCCCTAAGTATTGGCTGGCGGTGAAGCGGCGCGGTGCTTTCGGTGGCAGCTTGGTGGCACTCGGTGCAGCAGACGGGCTCGGTGTCCCCAAAGCCCTTGGGAGGTTCGCTGGACCTCGCGCCCCAGGGGTTCTGTCCCAAAGCTAGAGGGGCTGCAGCGTGGCCAGCACCGGTCCCCGCGGCGGGTGGCTCGGCTGAGTGGAGGGTGTTTGGGGACAGGGACACAGCCGTGCTCTCCTCCCGGAGGCTGACAGTGACGTGAGCAAATGTGAAGGCGTCAGAACAGATTGGCACGCCAGCAGCGTGACGAGGTGCCGGGGCTGCGGTCCCCGGGGGCCGGGGTGGATGCGAGCGGCAGCGGCCAGACCTGGCACCCAGCGCCTGACGGGGCTGGGGGAACACCGGCCTCGCTCCAGGCGGTCCCCAGGGGATTCAGCACCCCTCATCGGCACCATCCCTCTGCCATCCTTCCACTGCCCCACCCCAGCCCATCCACCCGCCGGTTTCTTGCGGCACCCGATGGCTTTTGCTCTTGCAAAGGACTGTGGCTGCAGCCACACCAGGGAACAGCCACGGCGGGGGAGATGGGTGCCGGGGGAGATGGGTGCCGGGGGGCTGTGCCGAGACGGGGGCTTTGCCCAGGGCAGGACCTGTGCTCTGCAGGTCCCAGGTGCAGGCAGGGCTGCCGTGCCTGGGCTTGGCAAGAGGGGCCAAGCGTGCTTCTTGTCGTGGGACGGGCCCAGCTGTGCTGGCGGCTCCCTGACGCTCTGTCCCCGGGGAGCAGGTCCCTCCCGGAGCCGCCTGGAGCCCATGGACACCATCTTCGTGAAGAACGTGCGGGAGGACGGGCCGGCGCACCAGGCTGGGCTGCGCACCGGTGAGCGGGGGCACGGGGGTGGCTGGGCTGGCAGGGTCTCGGAGCCGGAGATGGCTCTAGGCTGCTCGTGGGATGTGTGCAACACTCTCCCTCCTCTGCTGGGGACTTTCTTGCTTCTTTGCTCTCTTTCCTGCATGCCTTCTTTTCTTCCTCCCCTTCCCTCTGTTCCCTGGTGCTGTGGGGGCTCTGCTCGCTCATTCCTGAGCTGGGATGCCCAGAGCAGCGTTGGGGTCCCCATGGGTTAGGCTGGCTGTGGGGTCCCCATGGCTCCCCTTGCCACACGGGACCTGGCTCTACCCCTGGCAAAAGCCCTGTCTGTGTTCAAACCCTGCTGTGAGCGACCATGGGGACAGCCGAGTGCCACCACCTCCCTATCCGCTTGCGGTGACACTGTCTTCTCCCCCTTCTCTGCAGGGGACCGGCTGGTCAAGGTGAACGGGGAGAGCATCATCGGGAAAACCTACTCGCAGGTCATCGCGCTGATCCAGAACAGGTCAGTCCCCTTCCCCCTTGCTGCAGGGGACCGGTGACAGGCAGCGGCGTGCTGTGACCATCACGTGGGGACGGGGACATTTGTCCCCTTGTGGGGGAGCCAGCCGAGCGTGAGATTGGCCTCCCCGGGGGCAGGCGGGGACCGACCCCGGCCGCCCTGACCCCTCTGTCCCCTCTCCCCGCAGTGACGATGTGCTGGAGCTCTCCATCATGCCCAAGGACGAGGACATCCTCCAGCTGGTGAGTTTGCCAGGCGGGTGCCAGGGACTGGGGCTGGTTCCAGGGCTTGGGTTCCCTGGCGTGGCTTTCCCAGGCTGTGCCAGTGTTCCTGCCCCACCAAACCTGAGGGGCTGCTCTGTCCCTGCCCACGCTCCTCCTGCGCCTTGGGTGGGGGGGGACACACGCTTGGGGACACTTGGGGACAGGGCCCCACCAGCATCCCTGGAGCTGGGCGCAGAAACAGAGGTAACAAGGGGTCCGGGGCAGGAAGGATGGGGGACATGGCCCCTGGTTTTTTGGGTGGGCATCCTCAGGCATAGCTGGAGGGTGAGTTGCTCTGGGTCTCAGGGTCTGGCTTATCCTTGGAGCACCCCACGCAGTTCTGCTGTCGGTGAGCTGGGGTCCAGGGGCAGTGGTGGCCCCAGCAGGGTGGCCCAAGCCAATGGGTGTGCGTGGGGCTTTGCCTGGTGCTCCTCCAGCCCCGGCTGCCTCCCGGGGCTCTCCTGGCAGTGCTGCCACCAAAGCTGCCAGCACCCACCCCAGGCTTGGCTATTAGGTGGCACCACTGCTTGGCTTCAGCCTGATGGACCTGCTCCTGTTGGGCTGGGGAGGTTTTACAGCCCTGGCAAGGCGGGGGATCTCACATCTGTGCCTGTCCAGGGCTCTGAGGATCCCCTGGGCGTGAAGTTGGAGGCGCCTGTGAAAAGTGAGAAGGGAGAGCCGGGCTCGGCCAGCTGTGCCGGGGTATTTTAGGAAGGAGGGAAGGGGAAGGGAGGGTGGCTGAGCAGCGGAAAGAGCGGAAGGGCTGGTGTTGGTGGCAGCGTTGCTCAGTGCTGGGGGGGGCCCGTGGGAAAGTGGGACTGGGGGGGCTGCAGCCAGCCCTGCCCAGCTCCCCCCAACAGGGAGGTTTGCTTGCAGGTTGGGGAGGAGCACAGAGCATCCCTGTGGCACCGTGCCTGCGGTGGGAGTGGGGTCTTGCGGCCCCAGACCCCCCCCTCACCCCTGCCATCCCTCCGCAGGCGTATTCGCAGGATGCCTACCTGAAGGGCAATGAGCCGTACTCCGGCGGGGCGCAGAGCATCCCTGAGCCCCCTCCCATCTGCTACCCACGGAAGACGTACCCCTTCCAGGCGCGGGGTGCTGAGCCCCCCCCAGGCCAGCCACCAGATGCCCGCACCCACCGCCCCACCACCGCGGGCCCCTCATCCCCACTCGGCACGGCCACGCTCGCCAGCACCCGGAGTGAGGCGGGCGGCAGCCCCGCACACCGCCCCGACGAGCCGCAGCCTGGGGGCCCCCCCCCACGCTCCACCGCACCCCACGGGCACCCCGGCTCCTTCTCCCGCACCGCCTACCCCAGCAACGTCGCATCCTCTCTGCCTGACCGCTACGGGATCCCCCCCACCACCTCCTCCTGCTACGGGGTCCCCAAGCACCTCCCGGAGCATCGGACTCATTGCGGCTTCAAGGAGGGCGTCGGGGGGCTGGCGGGGGCCGGGCGGCCCCCCCGGGAGGCAGCAGGCAGCCAGCGGGCACCCGGTCGGCAGGAGTGCCAGCAAGCTCTGTCCCGCTGGTTTTGCAGCCAGGAGACTCGGCGGAGCGCCTCGGAGGAACGGCGGCACGCCATGCCGCCCCGCTACCGCAGCGTCTCCCAGGACCGGCTGGGGGGCTCGGCGGCAGCCCACCGGGGCTGGCCCCACAGCGCCTCGCACGACACCCTGCTGCAGCCCTCCCGCGAAGGCTGGGCGCCCCGCGCCCGCTCCGACCACTACCTGGGCAGGTACGGGCGCTCCATGGAGGCGCTGGAGCCCAGCGCCCTGCTCTCCCCTCACCTCGACCGCTCCGCGTGGCCACCTGAGAGGGTCTCCAGGCCCACCGTCGCCGCCGTCGGGCAGCCCATCCCGCATGGCTCCTTCGCGCCTTCCTCCTCCTCCTCCTCGCGGGAGCCAGTGCCCGTGCAGAAGCACCCGTCGCAGCCCAACCTGCAGAGCGCGGATGATTCGGGCTACATCGGCTACCGGAGCTACAGCCCATCCTTCCAGCGTCGCACCGGGCTGCTGCACGCCCTCTCCTTCCGTGACCCGGCTTTCGGTGGCTTGCCCACCTTCAGCATCTCGCAGCGGTCGGCCGCCCCGCTCCCAGAGAGGGTGGTCCCCGCTGTCCCGCCACCCACCGGTCCCCCGCCGGTCCCTACCGCACCCAGGGAGCAGCGGCCAGAGAGCAGCCGTGTGCCCGAGCAGCCAGAGGAGCGGAGGGAAGAGGTGGTTTTGCGGCAGAAGCCGCCCACGGGCCGCAAGATGCAGCCCCCTCTGCGGCAGATGAACTTTGTCTTTCCCGAGGGGGTGAAGGAGACGGACATTTGTGACCCCCCACCAGCCAGCGGCAAAGGGGAGAGGCCAGCAGCCGAGCGGCAAGGCCGGCACGTGGCTCCTTTGGCGGCCCCCGAGGACTCGCTGGCGTCCATCCCCTTCATCGGTGAGTCGGGGCGGCTCACCAGCAGTGGGGTGGCTGCCTTCAGGAGGGGGGTTTAGCAAGTCCTGTGCCAGGGAGGGCATGTTTGGGAGACAGGGTGCGTCGCACAATTTCAGAGCATCCATCCCTGGCTGGCGTGGAGACGGGAAGGGTCCATGCCAGCAGCACTCGCAGTGCCCAGCACCCTGCTGTGCCCAGCACCCCACAGCATCCCACGCTGCTCTGGGCATGCTGGCCCCGAGCAAGGCTGCAGGCGTTGGCGATGGGGTGCCAGGGTTTGGACTCGAGCAGCCTCATTCTTCCCTCTGTTGTCCTGCACCCGCTGCCCAGCCCCTGGTATCTCTTACTGGGCATGGCTGGGTGTGAACTGGAGCCCTGCATGCTCCTGCCCTGCTCTGAACTGGTGACGGGGACGTGTCCGGGATGACCTGCTTGCTCCCTGTCTCACTTGGGACCTCCCTGCCCAGCCACCTCTGCCCATGGGGACCCACATGGGTCTGGGGGAGCCGCCAGCTCTGCCCTCTCCCGCACCGCAGCCTGCCCCGTGCCTGCTCCCAGGGAGGGAGCCCGGGGCCAGACGGCGGGGAGGGAGGGGATGGCGTGGGGATTGGGGGGGGGGCCACAGGATTGCTCTGTGCAAGGGTCCTGGTGCACCGGTGGCTCCTGGCTTTGCTGGGGGTGGGAGTGCGTCCCCCACCCCAGCCCCAGGCACCTGCAAACCCACCACCTGCCAGAAGCACCGGGGGGGTCACAGCAGGGATGTCCCCTGCCTCCTCCTGCCCCAGCCCCTCCTGCAACACTGCCCACCCTACTTGCAGACGAACCCACCAGCCCCAGCATCGACCTGAAGGCCAAGCACATCCCCGCCTCCTCAGTGGTCTCCAGCGCCATGAACTCGGCGCCTGCCGTCGCCACCAGCCCCTCCTCACCCACCTTTGCCTTCGCTCTGAGCCGGCACTACTCCCAGGACTGCAGTAAGTGCTGGGGCGGGGGGAACCATCCTGGGGGCCACGATGTGGGGCAGGGCGGGGAGGAGCAGCCCCCTGCCCTGGAGCTCTGCCCCTGTGCCCGCTGGGCTGAGCAGTGTGTGCTTTGCCCTTTTCCAAAGGCTTTGCCCTTCTCCCCCTCGCAGGCAGCATCAAAGCCGGCCGCCGCTCGTCCTACCTCCTGGCCATCACCACCGAGCGCTCCAAGTCCTGCGATGATGGTCTGAACACATTTCGGGATGAGGGGAAGATCCTAAGGTAGGGCTGGATCCCCCCTCCCAGTCCCACCACCACGTGGCTCCTGTTCCCTCCCCACTGTCCCGCTCACGGGGGCTGCTCTCCCCCCAGGAGGATGCCCAGCCGGGTCCCCAGCCTCCGCATGCTGAGGAGCTTCTTCACCGATGGGGTGAGTGTTGTGTGACGGTGAGGGTTGGGGGTCCTGGGGGTCCTTCCTCTATAGGAAGCTAGCCTGGGGTTGCTCTGCCTGGCTGGGGCACCGGTGGAGCAGGGGGTGCCGATGGCATCGCCCCAACGGTGCCCTCCGGTGTCCCCCCAGTCTCTGGACAGCCTTGGCACGTCTGAAGACGCCCGCTCCAAAAGACACTCAACCTCCGACCTCTCGGACGTCCCGTTCAGCGCCGTGAGGAAGGAGGGCTGGCTCCACTGCAAGCAGATCCTCACCAAAAAGGGGAAGGTAGGCGGGTGGTGCCGCCCTGAGCCCAGCCGGCGATGCTGGGGGGACGCTCCCTGCCGCGAGCATCCCTGAGGTCCGTGCCCCGTCCCTTCTCCCCGCAGAAGGTCGGTGGAGGCATCCGGCAGTGGAAGCGCGTCTTCGCCGTGCTGCGCACCCACTTGCTGTACCTGTGCAAAGACAGGCGGGAGGCGGTGACCTGCGCCCCGGCCCCAGGTGAGGAGGAGCCGCCGATCAGCATCCGAGCGTGCCTGGTGGACATCTCCTACAGCGAGACCAAGAGGAAGCACGTCTTCCGGCTGACGACCGCTGACTTCTGTGAATATCTCTTTCAGGCAGAGGATCGGGAAGACATGCTGGCCTGGATCAAAGTCATCAGGGAGAACAGCAAGGCCGAGGGCGAGGTGAGAGCCACATGGGGCTCCCGGCTGCCTCTGGCTCTCCCGGCACTAACCGCCTCGGCTCTCTCCAGCTCTTTGCCTTGTGCTGCTTCCCCAGGCCACGGCCGGCCCCTGCGCGGCCGGCCGGTGTGGAGCTCGCCCGTCCTGTGCTCCCAGGGGTGCACGGGGGCTCGCGGGCACCGCGGCGTCCAAGAAGAGCGCGGCTCCGCCAGCCTCGGCTGGGGCAGGGTGCGCCGGGGCGCTCAGCGGAGGCGGCGTGGCTCTCCGCGCGCTGCAGCGATGCTTCTAGGCAGGGTTGGCGCCGGATCCGCTGGCGGCATTTGGTCGTGTGGTGGGAGAGGAGCGTGCATGGCTCTGCCGTGGTGTGTTGTGTCTCCTTTGGTGGAGAGAGATCTGGCAGGGAGCTCCCTGCCTGCGCTGGGCATGGTGCCTGCACGGTGCTGCCGGCTGGTGGGGCTGCCGCCGGGTCGGGACTGAGCCCTTGCCGTGCAGCCGCGGTCTGTGCAACGGGTCGCTCGGGTCTGAGATGGGGAGAGCTGCTCCCCGGGGCCGCGGGCTCCAGTGGAGGATCCGCAGGGCTGGATGTGCCAGTGCTGGGCTGGCCGCTCGCCGTCTCCCCGCGGTGCTGGGACGGCCTCATTTGGTTGCAGCGTTCGTGACGGGGTCATGGCAGGCTCCGGCCCTGGAGGGTGCGTTGAGCTCAGAGTGGTCTGTTTTCTGCGCGACGGCCCCGCTCCGGAGGGCGCAGGGGTCTTGGAGGGGCCGGTGGTGCTGGCACAGGGAAGGTGCTGCCAGGTTGGAGCACGTAGAGCCATTTGGGCACCCGCCGGGGGCTGTGGTGCCGCCAGATGGGCTGCCTCCCGCAGCGATGGGTGCGTGTCTTTGGAAGCCGCGGGATGCAGCCGGTGTGCCTGGCGCGGGCAGATGGAGATGTGCGTGCTGCCGAGGGACACGCCTGTCCCCGAGCCCCTGCGTCCGGCTCGGAGCCTGCGTGTCGCCCAGTGCCGCGGCAAGGAGCGCCGCAGGCCGCGGCGGGACGGCGAGCGCTGGCAGGCGCCAGCTGTTTCGGGGCAGCAGGGACCCGGTTCCTGCCCTCGCCTGGCCCTGCCTGGCCCCGCGCGGCGCCCAGCAGAGCGTGGACTTACCTGGGGCCTCCGGCGGACGCATTGCTCAAGCTCTCCCTTCCCCTCTTCTCTCTGCCTCCCCAGGACCCCGGTTTTGCCAGCCAAGCACTTATCAACAAGAAGTTAAACGACTACCGGAAAGTGAGGTATGGACCCAGGGGTGGTGGGCACCGACATCCCTCAGCGCTTTATTCACCTCAGTTTTAAAGTGATGGAGCAACGCCAGTGCCTCCTTTGATGGGGCAGCGCCGGAGGTGCTGGCAGCACCCATCTTCGCTCGGGGTGCCGTCGGAGTCTGGGTCAGCCAAACCGGCACCGGGCAAAGGGCTCAGTGCTCCCCAGGGGTCCCCATTACCCAGTGTGGGGTGCAGCCCCGTGGGCACGGGTAGGGTGCTGGGCAGGCTGGGAGAGATGCCAGCGTTTGCCAGGAGGTTTTGTGCCAGGCTGGTGCCCCCGGCCATGCCCCACCTGAGCCCCCTGCTCTTCCTGCAGCCCCGCGGGCACCAAGCCCGACTCCTCACCCAAGGGCTCTCGTGGGCTGGGGATCCGAGCCGAGTTCCTGAAGCAGACGGGAACCAGCGCGCCCCGGTCCCCCAGGCAGGATGCGGCCATCACAAAAGGTAGGTCCCACCCGTGTAGCGTGGGGCACCCCGGCACGGCAAACCCGGGACTTTGCAAGGAGGGGGACCTCGCCCCAGGGCTGCCATCACGCTCATCCCCACAGGGCAGCAGGGATGCTCCTCTCATTTGTCCCAGCTCATTAGCAAACGATCCTGTGGGTTTTTCTCCCCAGATGAGAGCGGCTCCCAAAAAGCCCCATGGGGCATCAACATAATGAAGAAGAACAAGAAATCTGCCCCCCGGGCCTTCGGCGTGAGGCTGGAGGACTGCCAGCCTGCCCCGGACAACAAGGTACGGCCGTGCTGGCAGTGCCAGCCCTCGGGGACCCTGCATGGCCCTGGCACCTCCGTCACCCCCTCCCTGTCCCTGCAGAACGTCCCCCTGATCGTTGAAGCTTGCTGCAAGGTGGTGGAGGACCGAGGGCTGGAGTACATGGGCATCTACCGTGTGCCCGGGAACAACGCGGTGGTGTCCAGCCTTCAGGAGCAGCTTAACAAGGGAGCCACCGAGATCAACCTGCAGGACGAGGTGAGGACAGGGCGGGCTGCGTGTCCCTGTCCCCATCCTTATGCCTATCCCCATGCCTCTGGGATGCTCTTGGGGCTGGTGTCCTGGTCCATGGCTCCGTCACCATCCCTGTCTCCATCATCATCCCCGTCTCCATCGCCGTCACCTTCCCTGGGGTGGCAGGGCCGCCTAGCGGTCGGTGGCAGCAGCGTGGGTGGCAGCTTGGGGACACATTTGTCGCCTTGCATCTCGCCACGGTGCTGCAGTGGCACAGAGCTTTCCCTGCCAGGTGCAGGGTGCAGACAGCCATCCTGCTGTCCTCATGGCCATGGTGGTGCTGGCTGGTGGCCCCCTTGGTGCCGGTGCTCTGGGACTCCCCCAGCTTGGGGACTTTCTCCTGCTGGTGCCTGGGTTTGCCCAGTGCGGTCCCTCTGAGCAGCCTCTTCTCTCCCCCGCAGCGGTGGCAGGATCTGAACGTCATTAGCAGTCTGTTGAAATCCTTCTTCCGAAAGCTGCCTGAGCCCCTCTTCACTGATGGTGAGTTGCTGCACCCCTGTCGTGCAGATCCCCCGGTGCCATCGGGGCCCCCAAAGTGGCCACAGATGACCGTGTGCCGATGGCCGTGTGCCGATGGCTGATACCGGACTGACTGGCATCCCCGGAGCCCGTCCCACCCGTCCCCGCGTTGGGGACAGGTCCCCAGACCCTGTGACGGAATGAGCCGGCTCCCACGCAAGGCGAGGGGCTCTGTAGACCCCCTCCTCACTGAGTCCCCTGGGCCAGCCCTTGTCCTTGTTCCTCCCTGTCCTTCTCTGCCCCGTCCCAGTGGGGGGACTCGAGCAGCACCCCCAGCCCCCTCCCCAGCATCTCTGCCTGGTGTATCCGGGGGTCCCTGGCCCCGGGGGGTGCCCTCTCCCCTCTGCCTGGCTCTGACCCCCACTGTGTCCCGCTTTCAGATAAGTACAACGACTTCATCGAGGCCAACCGGATAGAGGATGCCAGTGAGAGGATGAGGACGCTGCGGAAGCTGGTAGGGAGAGGGGGCTCGGGCTGGGGTGGGGGGCACAGCCCTGGACCCCGCCTCGGGTGCTGGTGTGGGTGGGAAAGGCAGGGCGGGCGAGCAGAGGGGTGACCCGGTGCCTCCCTGCAGATCCGGGACCTGCCAGGTCACTACTACGAGACGCTCAAGTTCTTGGTGGGTCACCTGAAGACCATCGCTGACCACTCAGAGAAGAACAAGGTAACATCTGCCCACCCTGGGCATCCGGTCCCGGGCACCGTCCCAGGGCCACGCAGGCTCTCCCAGACCCCTGCCCCACCTCGAGCCCCCCCAGCTTGGGCTGAGCTGCAGCTCGTGGTGGGGTGGGAAGGGAGACGGTGCCTGATGGAGTGGTGAACGCTGAGGGGTGGCTACGAGCAGGGACTAACCTCAGCTCTGGTTGCAGATGGAGCCCCGAAACCTGGCCCTGGTGTTCGGCCCCACGCTGGTGCGGACATCTGAGGACAACATGACCGACATGGTGACGCACATGCCTGACCGCTACAAAATCGTGGAGACCCTCATCCAGCACGTAAGTGGCATCGGCGGGCAGGCGGGCATCGGCGTGGCTGGAGGAAGGGGATGATCTGCACCCCGGGGGATGGCGCTCTCCGGCCGTGCCGAGCTCCCATCGCTCCTTGCCAGTCCCTAACCCCTCTCCCATCTCCCCCCACAGTCGGACTGGTTCTTCAGCGACAAGGAGGACAAGGGTGAGAAGGTGAGTCCTGTCCCCCCGTGGGGGTCTCACTATGGGGCAGGGGGGGCGGAGAGCCCTGGCTGGGAGGCGGGGTGCCATCGGCAGCCGCCTGACCAACGCACCCCCTCCCCTTGCAGACCCCCGTGGATGAGAAGGAGGCTCAGTCGGTGCCCAACATCGAGTACCTGCTCCCCAACATCGGCAGGACCGCGGCGCCCGGCGATGCCGCAGGTGAGGAGCAGGGCCCGTGGCACCGGCCCCTCCGGTCCTGGCGCTGGGGCACCCCAGGGCGCCTCTCCAGCCGTTCCGTCCCCCCACGCTCACACCACTGCAGACAGCCAGCCCCGCTCGCCGTGGCAAACCCATGCGTGCCGGAGCAGGACGTCCCGGTGCCCTCCTCACTGGAAAGTGGGGACACCCCCGCTGGGGGTGCCAGCAGAGCCCCCTTCCTGCCCTCTCCCATCACCCTCCTCTCCGGTGGCTGCTCCTCGTCCCTCTGCAAACCCGGCAGCCCGCGGGACCCCTGCCCACACCCGCTCCCCCCCTGGCCCATGCTGCCAACCCAGAGACCGGGAGACTTCGATGTTCAACTGATTTCTTACGTTCTTTCCTTGAACTTCTCTGTGCTGTCCTCTTCCTCCTCCTCCTCCTCTTCCTCCTCCAGCGGACCTCCTCGAGAGCTAGAGCGGGTACAGTGTTGATCCTGGGTGCATTGCTCACGCACTAACTCCTCTGGGTGACCACGAGAGAGTGGGAGCAGGGGGGTGCGGTGGGAGGGGGCCCTGTCCTGCCTGGCCACTGTCCCCAGGGTCCCCAGCATCAGGAGGGGCGCCGAGCCCCTGGGGAGCCCCACGTCCTTTAACCCTGGTTCTCCCACATCGTTGGCCAGTGCCTGTTGGTGGCACTGGGGCTGCTGTTGGCATCCCCTGGCAGGGATGGGTGCTGGGTGTCCTGGGCCTGGCGCACCCGAACACTGGGGTATGGGGGTCCTGATGCCCTGGGGAGGGTCAGCACCCCCTTTCTGCCTCCCCCTCTCTCGTCGTCAGCAGCTGCTAACCCCATCCTGGGGCGTGTGGGGTGGGTGAGGGTGTCTGTCGTCTTGTCCTTGTTCTTCATGGCAGCAGGGCCAGGGCTGCCTGTCACCCCCATGTCCCCACCTGCCCTCTAACCCCGCACGGAGCTGGGGCAGCCCCACAGCCTGTCCCAGCCCCCTCCGGCACAGCCCGTCCAGACCCCGCTCGAGGCTGGCTGTGGTATCGAGCCGGCTCCCCATGCCCCATCCTGGTGGCGTGGCGGCGGCAGCACCGTGCCCAGCCCTGGTCCCCTCTGTGCCCCATGGCTGTGGGAGGGTTGGGGTCCTGCCGCCGGGGTCCTGGCTGTGTTTCCCATCTGTGTGTGCCTGCGTGTGTCCCCCCCCTTATCCCCACTCCTCACCTTGGGGCTCTGCAGTGGGTGAGCAGTGCCGGGGACCCCCGTGCATCACCACAGCCCCCCGCAACCTCCCGGCATCTCCTGCAGCTGCCGGCACACAAACCCGCTCGGCGCTGGCGTCCCTGCCAGGGTTCAGCCGGTCCGATGGCCCTGGCCTGTCCCCATCCTGGTTTGGGGGAACGGAGCAGCGTCCCCCCAGCTCTACCCACCGAACCCCCTCCCCAGGGTGTGCCCACCTCTGGGGCCTGGCTAACCTCCGCTCTCCGCTCTGCTTTACAGGCTCAACCCGCAGCGGCTCCGCCAAACCGAAGGTAAGAGGGTCCCGGGCTGGGGGCTGGCAGGGAGGGACGTGAGGGCTGGCGCATGGAGCCTGTCCCTAACCCCGGCGTCACCGTCTTCCCAGGGCACGTGGCCGTCGCGGAAGGCGCCGCCGCACCGGGAGCTCCTCGCCATCCCCTTCGTCTCGGCCGCCGCCCGCAAGAGGAGGAAGAGGAGAGAGACCGAGGGTGTCGGGAGCAGCACCGATGACGACGTGGAGCACAGAGACGCCCCGGGCCGGGAGCCGGAGGACGAGGGGACCGCGGCCGCCACACTGGGACCTGGCAAAGCCCCCCGCGGCACCGGCACTGAGCCGGCAGCCCCCAGCCCGGCTGGGATGGAGCGGGAGAGCTCCCTGGAGCCCGGGGGTGCTGGGTCTGAGCTGGCGCCGGACGCCCGCTCCATCGTGTCGGGCTACTCCACCCTGTCCACCATGGACCGCAGCCTGTGCTCCGAGGTGCAGTCGGTGGCCGGGAGCCGCGGGGAGGAGGCAGACGATGAGCGCAGCGAGCTCAGCCACATGGAGACGGACACGGAGAGCCGGGAGGGCGCCCGACCCCAGCCGGGGCAGGCGGACGGGGGGACCGGGGACGAGGACAAGGGACCCCCCGGCCGCCCCTCCTTCAACTCCCACCATTTGATCCAGTGTGACACTCTGGCCCGCAGGAAGCTGGGGCGGCCCCGGCTGGCCGGTGAGACCCCAGCACCCACCGGGGAGGACCACGGCTGGGTCCCCCCTGGGCGGCCCTCATTGCGGGAGCAGCTCCGGCAGCGCCTGCGAGCCTCTGCCGACGACATGGGGGTCCGTCTGCGCCGAGCCCACTCCCCCGAGACCCGCCGCAAGAAGAGCAGCTGGCGCCGGCACACCGTGGTGGTGCCTGGTGGCCTCAAGGACCTCAATTTCAACGAGTGGAAGGAGCCGCGGGGGCTGGAGATGTCCCCGGGACCCTGCCATGACAAGGACTCGGGGCTCAGCAGCCTGGAGTCCACCAAAGCCCGACCCCCAGCACCCTCCCCGGCACAGCCCGGTGCTGCCGGCGAGGGGCCAGGCACCAAGACCCCCCCAGGCAGCCCCGGCCCCTTGGCCCCCCTGCGCTTCCCCCAGCGTCTCTGACCTCCCGAGGTGCCCCCGCCGCGGCTCCCTGCCCCCAGCCAGTGTTTAATTTAAGGACTCGCCTTCGTTCTTGTATTTAATTGTGCTCTGGACAAGCTGCTGTTATTTAACGAGTCTCCGTGGCCCCCGCGCCGCGGACGGGACAACGCCACCTCGTCCCCCTTGCTTTGGGGACCAGCAGGGTCCCGCGGCGGTCCCGTGCCACAGCCTGGCCCCATCCCATGGTGCCCCGGCCCCCAGGCAGTGCCGGGAGGGTTGGAGGGGGGCTCATGGGGACCGTCCCCACCCCAGGCCCTGCTGTCCCCGGCCGTGGCGGTGCGAAGTGCGGGCGCTTCCCTGGGCGCTGCGGCTGCCCTCACCGGTGCTGGGGACCTCGGTGCCATCGCACTGACGGCGCGTGCCGCAGGGTCCGGGCTCTGCGCCGGGGCGCGGGTGAGCCGGGGTGGCCCTTGGCACAACGGACGGGGTTCCCTGGGCTGGCTGTTTGCATGGGAGCGGGTGTGATGGGGAGGGGGCTGGCACAGAGGGCCACCCTGCGACGGCGGGGGGCTCTCCCCTGCACCGCCACGAGCCGCAGCCACGGTCCTGGCATGGCACGGCACGGCATGGTCCCAGTCTATATATTGGAAATAAACTGGTTATTCGAGGAGGTGGTTTCCTGCCGTTATTGCTTCCCCTGCTCGGGGGGGCTCAGCACATGGACCCCAGTTCCCTGTGCTGCAAAGCCTGCTCCTGGAGCACTGGCAGCATCCGGGGAAGGATTTATCCCGGCTTTTCTATGAGCCTGGNGCAGGGGCCCCCCCAGTCCTGCTCCCCTTCCTACCCCCCCAGGCCTGAAGCACTTTAGGAAGGGGGTGCAGTGCAGCCGCCGGGGGGGCCATGGCTGGTCGGGGCGCGGGGACCCCCAGCCTCGCCGCGCTGGCACACGTGCCACGGGCTTGGGTGGCCACTGCCGGGGCCGTGAGGGGGTGTCGAGTCACTGTTTCTCCGTGTCGTTCTCATACGTTATGCAAATATTNTTAAAGCCAGACACTCTGATAGAAAAGAAAAGTAGTAAAGGGAAAAGCAAAATAAAAAGCAACCCTTTGTCATCGGAGTTTGCAAGTTACAATGGTCACGTTGCGCACAGAACTACCCATGGCATCCACAGCGACACAGGGGCGGCGATGGGCACAGGGCGGGGGTGGCGGGGGGCNGTCTCTGACTGTGTAACATATTACAAAAGATTTATAAGGATTTTTTAAGAAGTTTTGCTCAGCTGAAAGGCCAGCCCCGACCAGGGGACATGCTGGACCTGTGTTGACTTTTTAAACCCTCCTGCATGTGCCCCCCCACCCCGGTGTGTTGTACGAGTCGGCTGCGGAGCCGGTATATGCAAAACTGCAAAAAAAAAAACCAACAAAAAAACTCCAACCAGATC
>VZTV01030602.1:24022-44401 GCA_013400875.1 Anhinga rufa
TTAAATATTTATATATATATATTTATATTACGTATATTATATATATATAATATGTAAATATATTTTTTAAAACAATATAAAATGTTAAGACACTTCACTTAAATGTAAAGAGTTGCTTTTTGCAATCCAAAGAAATTGCATCATGATTTTTTTTTTTTTTCTCTTTGTTATTCAAAAAAGGCTCGTTCTTCTGTACAAAAATGATTGATATACAAAAAAAGAGAGGGGGGGAAAAGAAGAAAAATAATAAAAAAAACCAACCCAAGGACGAACTAGCCAACGAAAGGAGTGATTCGATCTCGTGTTGCACTGCGGCTGGGCTGCGCCCACGGCAGCGTTGGGTACAGGCGCACGCAGCACACACGCACACACACGCGCGCGCACCCTGCGCGCACCCTGCGCACACCCGGCTCGGCTGTGCTGACTGACGGGTGGTGGACACGGGCTGGCGTCGCCTGGCCACGCACCCTGGGGACGCCCTGGGTCCCCCAGGCTTGGCAGGGCTGGGGCTGCTCCTGTGGGGAAGGACCGTGGGGTCACCGGCTGCGGCGTGGGGTCCCCGTCCAGCTCCTCTGCCGGAGCAGGGGGCTCCGGGGACCCGTCCTGCCTGCTTGTCCCCAAGGGCGTTTGGCGCTTGGGAAGGGGACAGAGGTCCAGCAGCGTGTCCCTGTGCGGTCAGTCCCCCCCTGAGCATCACAGCATCCCTCTGCCCCGGCCTCTGCGCCCACCCGGGCGACCATTTAAAGTGCTACGTTCCGACCCGAGGGCGACGGGCAGCCCGACTCGACACGTTTCCGTCCCCTCCCCATTTTACATCCCCAGCCTTCGGCCCCTCCGGCACACCCGGGTGCCCCGCGGCACCTCTCCCTGCTCCCTCCTCCCCAGCCCTCGCACCACCCCGGGTCCCCGGGGAGAGCCGGGGCTGGCGGCCGGCGGGCGGCCGGCGGCAGTGACACCCCCTCGGGATGGCACCGAGCCCTCGGCCAGCGAAGGACGCAGCCTGGCCGCGGTGCCGCCCGCCACCCACCGCCGAGACCTGGCTGGAGCGCCGAGCATCCTCTCCTGCGGGCGGGCCGGCGGCGTGGATGCCGGGATGCTCGGCGGCGGCGGGGAGCGAGCGGTCAGGTTGGGGGGTGTCGGGGGCGTCTTCGGCAGCCGCTGTTTCCCACCTTTCTGCGGTGGGATGGGTGCTGCCCCCGCGGGCAGCGGGGTCGGGTGCTGCCCGGCGTCCTCCTTGCTTGAAGCTGGTGAAACTGGTGGAGTGAAGCTCTGAGAGCTCTTAAATAAACAGAAAACGGCAGGGTGGGAGAGGGAGGGAGGGAGAAAAACCAAACCAAGAGCAACCCAAATGAACCGAAACGAAAAGGAAAAAAAAAAAAAAAAGAAAAAAGGGAGGAGAAAGAGAGAGAGAGAAACAGAAAGTGGCTGGTTGGCCATTGCGGAGCGAGATGGGAGACAAGTCGGGCCGTGGCGGAGCAGAGGCGAGACACAAGTCGGGCCGTGGCGGAGCAGAGGCGAGACACGAGGTCGGCCACATTGGAGCAAGACATTGAAAAAACAGAAAGAGAGGGACGGGTGGCGATCCCTCCAGGTGCCTCAAGAAGACAAGTCCCAGGGAGGAGGAGCCCAAGGAAGAGAGAAGCCCGGCCCCAGGAGCAGGAGAGCGGTTGGGTGGAGCTGGCAAGGATGCTCAGAATGAGATGGAGGAGTTCCTTGCCCCAAAGGAAGTCAATACGGGGATGGATGTTCTGCCAGATGCGGGTTTTTCTGAGACTGCGGGGGAAGTCTCACTAGCCTCTTTAGATGGTCTAGCGGCCTAGAAAGAAAAGCAAGATTCAAGGAGGAGGAGGAGGAGGAGAAAGGGGAGGAAAGTCAAACGGCTTCTTAAAAAAAAAGACAAAAGAAAGGAAAAAAGAAAACAAAAAAAGGAAAGGAAAAAAAAAAAACCACAACCAAGAACCAAACAGGAGTTTGTTCAGAAGCAGCATTGAGTTAGGCCTGAGGTCAAGCAGCTGGAAAAGGTCCACCACAAACAGAGCACGAGATGAGCTGGTCCCACGCATTACTGGATGGGAAGGGGACGTCCCCGAGAGGAGGAGGAGAGAGACGAGAGAGAGACAGACGGACACACGTGGACAGACAGGCACACACAGAGGCGGGTGGGCGGAGGGGAGAGGGGAGAAAGGCGGGGAGGGGGGACAAGAAGGGCAGCGTTAGACCGGGTGTGCACGCCGCAGGGCACAGCACCCAGCTCTGCCGGCCGGCGCCGGGGCCGCCGCGGAGGTGCCGTTCGGCCGAGCGGGGCAGAGCCTCGGCAGCCCCATGCCAGCCCCGGCTCCTCGGAGAGGTGGCGGTGCCCACCCCGGCCCCCTGCGCCCACCGTGCTGGTGCCATCACCGCCAGCAGCGACATGACCCAACCCTACTCATGCAAAAACTGCTCCAAAGGGAGCCGGGGCGCCGGGGAGGAAGGATGCCCACAAACCCTCCCGGCGTGGGGAGAGGGCTCCTCCAGCCCCCTCCCCTCGCCCCCACCACAGCAGGGTGGGCTGCTGGGTGGGGGCACGGCCAAATCCTGCACAGGGAGGACAGTGAGGACAAAAGCGCCACGGAAAACTCCTGGTCCGGCCACCCCAGCGAGGGCACCGGTGGGTGCCGGGGGCTGTGTGACCGATACTGCCACGGGGTACCCCGAGGTGGGGGCAAGGGGGAGTAGGTGACACTGGACAGCCAGGACTGTGCTGCTGCGTGGCCTCCAGGGAGGGGACTTGGTGGCCTCCCAGGGGTGCCTGGGGTCAGGAGATGCTTCCCGGCCCCTCCGGGCTCCCGGCACAGCCCTCTTGGCCAGCATTTCTCTGCTCCCCAGCCCACGGGGCAGCCCTGGGAGGGGGGCAGAGGGCAACCCCCCCCATCTCTCCCTGATGCTGCGGGGGTGTGAAAACCCACATGCACCCACATATGCTGGGTGGGGGCTGGCAGGGAGACCCCGACCTCGAGGACGGACCCTGCCCGGGGACATGCTGCCACCAACCCTTGTGGTCACCACAAAGAGCACCTGTGCGGCTCCGACCCGGTGCTGGAGTGGCTGAGGGGGGCCGGGGGGGCTGAGCCCTCTTGCCAGAGCAGGGGGGGAACGAGGTGCCCATTTTGCTCATGCAACATTTGCCCAAATTGCATTAAATCACCCCCAGGGAGCTGGGGAAAACCTCCAGTTTGTCCAACAGGGTTTATGGATCCAACAAAATGAGCAAAACTGGGTTTATTGGGTGGTTTGTTAACACCAGGCCCAGGGAAGGGGATTGAGACACAGAGTGGGGAGGACAGGATGGGGTGAGCCCGCCCGTGGTGCTGCTGCCCACCGCGGGGGCAGGAGGCAGGAGAGGAGGACTGGGAGCGGGGAGAGGAGAGGCGAGGGGGGTTGGAGGGCAGCAAACTGGCTGTGGTTACCTTGCCTGTGGCCTGAGCAAGCCGGAGAGCCACCGCCAGCACTGGGGTGTCAGCAAGAACAGAGGGGAGTGAGCCCTGCTGCCCGCGGCAGGAGCGGTCCCCGGGGACAAGAGAGGGGTGGGTGCTGGGCCGGGGGGGGAATCACACCATCCCATCCCAAAGCGCTCCTCTTCCAGCTGCTGTGGCCCCCCCCGCCCCTCTCCCCACGCTGCTGGGCACCCCGGTACCGGCACCCTGCCCACGAGACCCCCCTCCCAGGACAAGCTGCTTCTGCAGACACAGCGTCACGGTGCATGGAGGGTCCCGGCTCTCTGAAACATGCCGGGATGGGTTGGGCAGCCCCAGCCCCAGGTAAGTGAAGCCCCTTAGAGCCCCTGTGTCAAGCACACGGCTCTGCAGCGCTCATCACTGTGGCCAAAGTGTTCTGCAATGAGGTCTCAGGGTCCCTCAGGGTGAGGGGACCAACGCTGGGGCTCAGCCCTGTCCATCAGGGCAGTGGTGGCACACAGGGCTGGGGGACAAGTGACTCCGGCTTCAGCCTCACACCACGCTCGTAATGAGTTTGCCACTCTCAGCATGAAATCGTGTCCCTGTCCCGAGCAGCCAGCTATGGAAACCACCATACCAAGGCACAGACGGGAGCAAGAGCCCCTCCTGCACCCGACAGCCAGGCCAGTGCACCCCGACACCCACTGGGCTCAGCCAAGGCGAAAGGAGACACCAAGAGAGCTCAGTCCCCAAAAGCAGCACCCACACAGTCTCCCCTGCTCACCACCCACGCCCTCGCCCCGTACAAGGCAGCGAGGGAGATGTCAGGGCCACGGGCAGCCTGCGGCTCATGCTGCTGCCAGGAGAGCCGGCCAGGATGGCGCTAGAGATAGTCTACCTGCTGCTGGCCCTGGATCCGCATGTACTCCATCCGCTGCTTTATGTGCTTGCTTTTGTCAGGGCTGCCCTGCTGGGTCTGCTTCAGCCGGGACGCCGGGTTCACCACCTTCATGGCTGGGATGGAAACGCCACCGCTCTGTCAGGACAGAGAATTTGGAGAGGGAAGGGTTAAAACCGGCAGGTGAAAAGCCCACACCAGCACCATTGGCAGCTGGGCACTGTCAATGGTGGGTGTGCTGAGCCCCTGTGGCATCACCGTGCTGTCCCTGCCCAAACAGCCCATGGCGGCAATCCCAGGCAAGGACAGGGACCACCGGTTCCACGTGCCAAAGGAGCACTCATCGGACAGCACTTTGGCGAGCTCAGAAGCCAGCCAGGACTTACCGATAGCCACGGCTGCAATGCAAAGAGGGAGTTAGGGGCAGACATAGCAAACACCAGGAGACTGAGGGCAGGAGGAGAGCATCCCTGGCAGGGCAGGGGTGCATGGCCAAAAGAAAGGAAAGGAGGCGACGGCGGGCAGAAGCAGATTCCAGGTGGAAACGGCGGCAGTGGGAATACAGAGGTTTTTATTAACCAGCTGTGTACAGATGGAGATACAAAGACTTGCAAGAGCAGCAGCGAGGGAAGCGGTACCTGCACGCACATGCCCTGGCGCTGCAGGTCCCTGAAGCGGTGCCCGCACAGGAGCCTGGGCAATGCCACACACCGCAGGCTCACCATGCGTCCCGCCACCGCCTAGGGCACCCCTAATCCTCTCCCTGCCGTCACTGCTGCCTCCTGCCTGCCCCGTGCTAGGCCTGGACAGGCAGCAAAACCGGCAGCGCCGATGCTGCCCTGGAGACGTGCAATTGCTGCCCAGCTTTGCACCTCCGACAGGAGAGGTTATCACAGCAGGGCCAGGTTAATAAATCAGTGCAGGCACGACTCTCTGCGCTGCCTGCCCGGCTCTGTGACCCTCAGTGGTCCCAGGGATGGGATGTGGGGTCTCCCATACCCCACAGCACAAGGAAATCCAGTTCCTGCCTGCACCACACCTTCCCCAGTGCCCCAGCACCCTGGGCACAAGCAGGCACTGGATCTCAGCATTCACAACCAACTCGCAGCATCCTTGAAAGCTGGTGCGAGACCTGCCCTCTCCCGCTCTGCTTTTGAGACCAACTGAGCTGGTCCCGGCCACGCAGCCTCTCCTGCTGAACCCTGAGCTGAGCTTTGCTTTGTGTGTACCCGCGCACGTGCCAGCCACGGCCATAAATCCATCCCGCAGCTCCGCTTCTAGTTTGTCGGGCTCCGGTGGTGCAGTGGGAGCTGACAACAGGAGAAATTGCAGCTACACCTACTCGATGGCCCATTCACCCAGCGAGAGCACCGCAATGGGGCCGTGGCGCTGCTGAGAACCGGGGCTGAGATAATTGCTGCAAATGAAAAAGGAGATTTATTCCCCAGCGCTGACTGTTAATAAAGGAGCAGGCTGACATCGGAGCGGCTGAGGGCGTTTTCCCCCTTTTCCCAGCTATTCAGCCGGCCCAGCAGCTGCTGCGGATTCCAGCAGAAACCAATTTGGATGGCTTCGGGGAGCCTGCACTGTGATTTAATTAGGAGAAACAGCTGCCACGCTCAAAGTGCAGTTTGTTAGAAAAGTGCTTATGCAAAACAAGGGATGCTGCTTCGTCACCCAGCCCTCACCGGCCCCGTGGGATGCTCATCACCAGCAGTGTGCTCAGCCCCCAAAACCTGCCAGGACACAAGATACCAGATAGCCAGGGTCTAATTTGGTACTATGCACAGCAAGGGATCGGCAGCCGGTGGCGCTGGCACCAGCGAGGGGCAGGCGGCAGCACTGCCTGGCACCGCCTGCCTTTACACCGCCGACTCTGCTGCCTGCAGTCTCGCTCCTGCTTGCCTGCACTTCCCAAACCTGTTCAAGTGACAGGGAGTAAAGGAGATTTGTTTTCCACCTTGGCTCTGCCTGGAGGTAGAGTCACAGAGAGGGAGCAGGTAGAGGTGGAGGAAGAGAGACATCAGAGTGAGTCCGGGGCACAGCACAGCGAGAGGGATAACAGAAAATAAACCTGTGGAGTGTCAAGGGGGAGCTGCGGCTTGGGTAGCAGAGGTGGCTTGGTCTTGCTTGGAGATGGACTCTTGGGAGCATCATCTTTGGCCTGACTGAGGTCCAGGGCAGTCCTATCGTCACAGTTACTGTGTTTGAGATCCCCCTTGGTCTCCTCGCCGGCATCCTTAGATCCTGCTTGTCCTAGCAGTTCTTTAGGGAATGCAAACTCAACCGAGGGATGCCTGCTGATCTCACTGATGGTTATTTCCAGTTCACGGATAGTCTCTTCCAGGCTATCCAGTCTCTGGTATGTGCCTTCATAAATCTCCTTGCTGCGCGGAGTCATGGAACGGCAAGGGGACAACTGTCCTTTGCAGAGCTCCTCCACCACCTTCCCTCCGGCCCCGGTGTCCTCTGTGCCGCCTTTGCCCCCGGCAGCCGGAGCCACACCGTCCCGGCCTGGTGATGCTGCGCAATGGCTTGGCCTTGAGAAAGCAGTGACCTGCTCCTGGGGATGCTCGGCCTGGGACTGTCCACTTCCCCACAGGGCTGGATCCCTGCCCGGGACAGCTCCGGGATTTGGCACCGGGCAGGCTGGGGCTGGTGAGCTGTCCTCCCTCTGCGCTTGTTTGCAAGCCCCAGCAGAATCTCCAGGAGGGAGCGATGCCTCCCGCATGCTCTGCCTGGCTCCTCCTTGGGGGTCCCCGTCACTGGGAAGCCGGGGTACAGCACCAGGCCCTCTGTTGCCTGCACCAGTGGAGGGGAGCGCTGCCTCTCCAGCTCTGGGACCCTTGGCTTCCCCCTGGGGAGGAGGCTGTGCAGCCAAGGAACCTCGGTGTGAAGTCTCGCTGCTGCCTTCTTGCCTGCCAGCAGTGTTCGGAGCAGCGTCCCCTCCTTCTCCCCCTGTGGGACAGCTCGTTTTGTGCTTTGAGAGAGACGGGACCTTGCTGGCTGCTAGAGGGAACCTCCAGGTCTCTGCTGCTACATGAGCATGGCCCTGAGATGGGCTGCTCGAGGGCTGTGGGGCTGAAGCTGGAGGGTACCCAGGTGTGGACGGAGACTTTTCAGAGCTGCCAGGAGACACACGGCATTTCCTTCCCTGCTCGGGTGCAAGCTCCCCTCCTGCCTCTCCGCTGCCGGCCCCGTCCCCATGCTCCGAGCAGCCTGTTTCCACCCACACCTCCGGTTCAGCTTCAGGGGACGGCGGTTCAGACACCCACTCGGTGAGCACAATCTGTGGGAGGGAGAAAGCCCTGCTCCCCGGGGCTGCCAGGGCCAACGGCTCCTAGGTAGAGAATTCAGACATATTAAGAGCCGGGGGAGAGTGGTGGGAAGAAGCGGGGAGCTGCCGGGGAGCACTATGTGTCCGCACACACTACTTGGGTCCCCATTGCCGGTGCCTCTGGGCACCGTAGTGCTGCAGGGAGGTGTTCAGCCAGGAAGGGAGATGCTCGGCTCCCTCCTGCCCAGCCCTGATGTCCCATCGGTACCCACTGGCACGGACAGGGACTGGTTTTCTACTGTGCTTAAGGCAACCTGGGTCTGTGATATTTTGGCAATAACCTGCCTGGAGTTTTTAGCGAAAATGAGTCGGTGTTGCTGCACTTCTTGAATGCCTTTGGAAACCTGACTGCCGCAGTCCGGCTTGGATTTGTCCCGTGCTGGTATAAACTGGCACGGCACTGGTGCAAGCGCAGAGCCCAGCCCTCGCGGGCTGCTTGGCCCCCACAGGACACCGCTGCTCCCAGCAGAGCTGAAGGCAGGGGACGAGCCATCACAAACGAGCTGCCAAGGGGCAGCAGACCCTTAAAACCCTGAGCAGCAAGAAGTCACTGTCCTTCTTCCCCCACCTCTCTGTTCCTGTCCCAGGGGAGATGCAACGAGCCATGCAACGCCTGGGGGACTGGAGCCGGCTGCGCCCTCCGCAGAGGTGAGGGAAAGTGAGCTGGAGAGATGCTCTGGAAGAAGAGGTGCCCCCTGCAGCTGCACCCACAAGGCCCGTGCCCCGTGCCCGAGCCCTGCCTGGGCCAGGGGGGCTGCCGCCTCCACAGGGGCTCCGTGTGCTGCTGGCACCGGCACCGTGGCCTCACGGCAGAGCAGGGCAATGCGGCGGTTACGCCACACTGCCCCTTGGCACAGGATGCGCAGCGGGGACGCGTGACCTGGCACGGCATGTCTCTCTCGTGCCCCAGCCCTGGGGGTCTGAGCAGCACCCAGGGCAGAGAGGGAAGGAGGCACGAGTGCTGGGATGGCTACAGAGCTCTGGGTCCAGAGCTGGACCCCTCTGAGCTCTGGGGAGAGGGGTCCTTGCCCACAGGGACAGCAGATGCTGCGCTGGGACAGCCGTGTTCGATTCGGCCCTGGTGCTGGGTCTCCCAGGAGAGGGGAGGGACCCACTGGGACCCCTGCAACACACCCAGACCCCCCCCAGCAGCTGAGCTGCCCTGGATGAGGTAGTGCTCCCCTCGCTAGATGCTTTCTGGCAAGGGGCTCAGCGGCATCCTCTGTCCTGCTCTCTGCCCCTTTGCTCCCCCACCCCAGGCATCCCCTGCTCCACCTCATCCACCATCCTTTCCTCCTGCTCTCTCCACCCTGGAGCCCAGGGCAGGAGGGCTGGGAGGGAGCCGAGCTGCACCTGATCCAGCAGCCGGGAAGGGTGATGGGGCCAAGCCCAAGCAGGTCCCAGCAGCCTCCAGCCCAGCCCTTCCCCTTCTGCTTGCATCATGCACACGGAGCGGGGTCACCCTGCACAGGGCACAACATGCATCGCCTGCCATGGCCCCCTTCCAGTGACACCCTCCCCAGGCACCCAGTGCGGTGTGAGAGCGGCGAGCCCTCCCCGTGCCCTGCCCAGTGCGGTGATGGGGTGGCCCCTTCCTTCCTCCCATCTGTGTGGCTGCAGGATGTGGCCCTCACGGGAGCTGCAGCAGCCCCAACGCTGCTGTTGCATGGGTTAGTGCTTGGTCCTGTGCCGTGTCAGTGCCGTACACGCAGTGGCAGTGAGCGAGGGAGTGGAGAGAAGCCATTAGTTTGTTAAATCAGAGAAAGAAGCAGAAGTGAGTTAAAAAGAGGCGGGAGAGGAGGTGGTTAAAGTGCAGCCCGTCCGGCAGGAGAAGGGATCGTCGCTCAGAGCGAGCTGTTACCTTCCATCCTTCGGCTGCAACGGAGGCTCCGTTGGGCCACAAGTCTGCGTGCCCAGGGGAGACGGCAGCCGCAAGCAGATCATAACGGAGCTTGGGAAGGAAAGGGGAGGCAGAGCTTCTCTGAAACACCTGGGGAGTCAAACACGGGGCGGGTTGGAGGAGGGAGGCTTGAGGGTGACGACGACGCAGCCCGTGCCTGCAGGGATGCTTGCCAGGGTCAGCCAGGACCGGGGCTCGGCAGCCGTTGACAGCAAGCGAAACATCGGCTGGGCTCATCAGCTGCAGAGGCATCCCCGTCCCTCTGCTGCCTGCAGCATCGCCAGTCCCCCTGCCTCCTGGGGGAAAACCAGTGGGAAAAACCATCCGGGACCCACTTGGGCACCTCGACCACAGCAACCAGGGGAGGACATGGGGCACAGCCAGTTGGGGGGGTTCAGAGCCTCAGGATGGCGTCTCGGGTGGTATCTCTGCAGGGCGCCCTGTGCACAAAACTCAACAAACCTCTAGCTGAAGCTGCGTAGCATTAAAAAACAAATGAGTTTGGCTTAAAGCCCCAGACGGGGTGGAAGTGCTGAAGAGAGATGGTGAACCAGGCATGCAGCACCTGGACCTGGCGAGGGGTCCAGCGGGGTGCAACTGCTCCGTGCTGCCCATCCCCACGGCACCGTGCTCCTGCTGGGAGACAGGCGAGGAGGGGAAGCCCACTGCTGTGCTGGTGCTTGGGATGTCATTCCCCAGACCTGATCCCAAGGTGTTCCCTGCAGGTGCTGGGAGCCAGGTACAGCCACGCGTGAGCGGACAGAGCAGGGTGGGCATCGCCTCCTGTGCGGGTAAGCTGGGGCATCCCGCAGCCCCTCCCACGCTCACCTCCAGCTCCGCAATGATGCGGTCCTCGTCATCATCGTCTTTGATAGCAGAGGCAATGATGGGGGGGGTGGACGCCGGCCTGACCACCTCCGACACTGTCCGTCTCAGCTTCACCTGGGGCTTCTGGGTCTCCAGCTCCTCTGACTCAGCCTTCTGCAAGGGGGGAGCAGGGCGCTGAGGGGTGGGGGGCACGGGGAGCCAGGCCTGGTCCTGCCAGCGGTGACCCACTCAGCCCAGCCCAGCAGCCATCCCATGGCCCCACTCCCTACCTTCATAAAACCAGGCTCCTTCTTGCTGGTGACGATGACTTCGCCGCTGCGGGTTGTGGTCAGCCCGTGGGACGAGGGGAAGCTCCGGCGCGGAGGAGGAGGTGGCGGCGATTTGGAGGGTTTCTCGGTCCGGTACCGGGGCACTGTCAGTTCGTCTGGGCACAAACGATGCTGTGAGGGCACGAGACCTTTCCCTGCCCCTCTAATACCACACCTGAGGCTCTCCCACAGCCTCCCTGGGCATAAACCTCCCTTCAGGGAAGCATGGCTCAGCCCAGGGAGACCCACTGGCGACAGCATGGCCAGGGCACCCCCAGGATCAGGCACCCCCAGCCCCAGGATCCAGAGGTGACCCCCACCCTCCCCACGCCGTACCTGAGCCCCTGCGGCCATTGGGGTCCACCTTGCCCCCCGACTTCGGTGCATGCTGCGGCTTGGAGGGCTTGTGCTCAGGCGTGGAGGCGGCGCTGCTGCTGCCCGTGCCTTGCTTGTGCTTGGCAGCGAACTCCAGGTCGGGGATGGCCTTCATCAGCTCGGCTTGCGTCTCCTCCAGGAGGCGGTTGATGTCCTTGGCACTGTACTGGGTCAGCGCTGCCCGCTTCTCCTCCCAGTCACGCTCGGCAGCCTGCGGACAGCAGGCAGAGCCCGCTGCAGCCCCCACCCATGTGGCAGCTTCTCCTGCCCTTACAGGCAGGATGTGACCCATGGCCCTGCTGCTGCCCCTAACCTGCCGCCGAGCCTGGGAGGAGCAGGGGGGCCAGCGCTGCCCCCTTCCCCAAGCTGCACACCCCCGACATGCAATTGGGGGTGCTCCCAAGGCTGCCAGCATCATCTGGGGCTCTGCACCCTCCAGACACCCTGCCTACACCCTGCCCTGGCTACAAATCATAGAATCATTAAGGTTGGAAAAGACCTCTAAGATCATCAAGTCCAACCATCAACCCAACACCCCCAGGCCTCCTAAACCATGCCCTCAAGTGCCACGTCTACACGTTTTTTGAACACCTCCAGGGATGGTGACTCCACCACCTCTCTGGGCAGCCTGTTCCAGTGCCCATCAAGGAGGAGGATGGACCCAGTTCCTGTTCCCAGTTTCAGCTGGCAGACATAGGGCTAGACCCTCTAGAGAGCTTCCCAGCTGAAAAACCCACCCCAGGTTCTCACCTCCACAGATACGGCTTTGTCCGCACTCTTCTTACTGGGGGTCTCTGGGCCCGTCTGGGTCTTGGCAGGTACCATCTCCGGAGCTCGGGAAGGGTTATTGCTCTTGGAAGGATGGGTCTGGGTTTGGGGGGGGCTGTGCCCGAAGCTGGGCATGCCCAGGGTCTCGGTGACAGCCGTCAGGTGGTGGAGGCTCACTGGGGGACTGGTGGGCATCTCCAGATCCAGCCCTTTGCTGACGTCTGTCTCAGGGGCCACCTTCTTGGGGGACTGGCTGAGGTTGCTGGGGGAGGTCCACACACCCTCGTCCACTTGCCTGCCAGGGACAGAGTGAATGTGCTGGGTAGCTGCATGGCACAGTGGGGTTACTGCACCCTCTCCAAGCCACGCCACAAAAAAACTTGCTGTCCTGCAACTGGGCGTTATATGGCCGAGGGGTTAGGTTCTCTGATGTCTAGGAAGGGGTTGGAGTTGATGCTACAGCCTCTCTTGGGGGAGCACACGAACGAGCTCCTCTACCTGGCTGTCCATTTTCATGAACCTTGTAGGAAACTGGATCTCTCCGAATCCTGCGCCTCTGTCAGATCTGGCTGAAATTGCCCTTTGGGTTCAGGAGTTATTGGGGCCGGGGAATGACAGGTAGGCAGATTCAGACACTGCGTGATCATACAAGCTCATTTCCGTAGCAAACCAGGCCAGCAATGAGCCCGAGGCGAGGCCGGTGCCGGAGTACTCCTCCTGCAGCGTGGCCGAGCTGTAAGCCATCCTGAAAGGTCTCGTAATGGGAAGAGGCAGGTGGGCTCAGCCACGGTGCCCGGCCCAGCCTGCCACTATCATTGTATCTGGAAGATGATTCTTCTCCAGCAGAATGTTTTTCTGCTCCTCAGGAAAGAGACTTCTAATCACGCGAAGGGTTGCCTTTCTATCTGGATATACGACCACGCTTTTTTCAAGGTGAGAAGGAAAAGTCATTTTAGAAAGAGGGGTTGCCACATACACACTGGAAAGGACAGAGGGTGTTTTCAAGTTCCTTAGGAGAAGAATGGGTCTTTTTTTCAACAGCCCTTGGGATTTGCGTCCATAACACAGAGAGGATACCGGCATACATATGGGGGGGCACAGGGACGACTGAAGGGACTGGCTGTGTCCTCCAAGGCGCTCAAGGGGCCAGGATCAGGGCTTGGTGCTCACCTGCGGATCTGGGCGAGGGTGTCCGTCACCGTCTTGCAGCGCTTGAGCAGACCATCGAGGCGGTTCGGCTCCTCCTTGAGGAACTTGACGGCTTCCACCTCCACCCGCAGCACTACCCGCATCTTGCTCTGCAGGCTGGGGAACTGGGCTGGGGTGGGAGAGCAGGGAGTCACCGCTGTGCCGGGGAGCCCCTCCTGGTGCCCAGCTGGCAGTGCCAGGGCACCCCACACCCACCAAAACCACCGTGGCCGTCATACCCATGGCAAGGGCACCCTGCCAGACAGAGTGGGATGAATCCTGGGGTGTCTGGATTGGTGTCTCTCCTGCTCTCCATGCCTATCATCCCTCCTCTGTCCACATGCAGGCACCAATCTTAGCCCCTGATGGTGCCCCCTCCACATCCATGGGCACCAAACACTGCCCCAGAGCTGGGGGCTCGGTAGCCAGGACCCTGGGACTCGGTGGCAGGGGCTGACATGGAGCAGGTTGCTGCTGGCTCCCTGACCAGTGCTCTGCTCACCATCCCGGCTGCTCAGCATCAGCCCGACCTTACGGAAAGGCTGTAGGAAAGCGGAGCTGCTCCTACCTCTGCTCTGCGCCCCCAGCCCTCCCCACAGGCCCCCTTCTCGCAATCTCAGCGACTGCTGCCAAATCATTGCTTGTTGTCTGCCTGGGCTCTGGCAGGGAGGAGCTCTGCCACTTCGAATCGAGGTACAGGGTGTCTGCAAAAAGCAGGATGGGAGGCCACGGGAGCAGCAAGATGAAGGGCAGCAGGCACAGGGGTGGGCAAGCGCAAGGTTCGCAGGACAGGGGTACAGCAGCTCCGAGCAACCATGAGCTGTCACAGGGACTCAGGCAGAGTTTGCAGGACCGACTTGGACAGCTAGCAGAGCAAACAAGGACAGGCAGCAGGAGCGTGGGGTGCAGCCCTCACCCCTGCAGCAGCCCAAAGCCTGCAGGACACACGCAATGCCAACGGGCACCGGGGGAACCTGCCCTGGGGATGCAGGTGAACACACCGGCGGTTGCAAACACGCAAACCCAGAGGCAACGGGCAACCTGGAGCATCCTGCGTGTGAGGATGGAGCAGGGAGATGCAGGCAGGCTCCGCCTGCCACCCAGCCCCAGACACAGCCACCTCCTCACCCTTGAGGTCTGTCAGCGTCTCCCCCAGCTGCTTGAGAACCACCGCCTTCTCCTCCAGCTCCTGCACAGGGATGAGCCGGTGGTTGTGGGCCAAATCCTTCTGGATCTTTTCCACTGACTTCTCCAGGTCACTGTGAGCACAGAGGCAGGGCAGGGGTGTTACTGCTGCTCCGGGATGCTGGAGACCCCCCAGGGCTGTCCAGCCTGGCAGGTCCCCGCAGAGCAGAGGGGAGAGGACAACTGGGCTGGGGACCCCTCCCCATGCTAGACATGCGGTCAAAGATGTGACCTGGCACTGCGCACAGCTGCTGATTTACACCCATGGAGGATCTGGCCCATCGAGGTCAGCATGCAAGGACCCCCTCCCCACCCTCATGCCTAGCCCTGCGGCCAACCCTGGCTCACTTGAGCTGCTGGGTGATCAGCTCCTCCTCGTTGAGGTAGCGGAGCCGCTCCTCTTCCACCAAGCTGCGCTGGCGCTGCAGGGGGTCCTCGTGTTTGCGCATGGTGTCCGTCACCCGCACGCTGATCTCCGTCTCCGTCCGCCGCAGCATCGTCTTCACCGTCTCCTGGTTCTGCAGCTGCAGGGACAAGGAGGGGGGCATTCAGGCTGGGCAAGATCCCCCCCAATGGGGACTAGTGTGGGTGCAGGGCTGGCCACTTGTAGGGATCCCTCCCTGGAGAGGAATCCCCTCGCTCTCCCACACCCAGCCCCATATGAAGTCACCAGGAAAGGGAGATTTTCCTGCTGTGGGGCTGGGCCGGGTTGGGGTCACCCCCCAGTACCCACCTGCAGCTTCTTGAGCTGCTGCAGCTGGTTGCGGAGGTCGCTGGCATTCTGCTGCAGGTCGTGGAGGTGCAGCTGCATGTGCAAGCGGGTGATGGCAGTGGGCTGCCCCGCCGGCGTGCTGGTGGCGGAGGGCGGCGGGGGCGCGGGCACCGGTGTCCCCATGCCGCTGCGGCTGGTTGCTGCGGGGAGGGCAAGCAGAGGCGGCTGAGGGAAGATACCCCACCCCGGGGGAGGTTGCAGACTCCGCTCCTCTGCTGCCCCTCTCTTTCCCCACCCCGTCCTTCGGGCCAGCAGTTCGGGGTGGTCTACCCGCCACCCCCCATGCTGGCTCCAGGGAGGTGCCACCCCAGAGCTGCCCCTTAGCGGGACTGGGGGTCCCACTGGTTGCCAGCATGTGGTGGGGGCTGCAGACACCCCGCTCCTGTGCCCACCCTGGGACTCCCAGCAGCCATGGGTGGATGGAGGGGGTGCTGCAGGGTGAGGGGCTGGCTCTCCAGTCACTTACACGCTGATGGGGGGGTCCCGCCGTTGGTGGCTTCTGTCTTCTCGCTGCAATGAAAGAGAAGGGAGCGAGCGTGGACCAGGCACCTCCATCCTGACCGGCTCAGGGGGCCACAGGGGCATGGCAGGGGCTGGCATCCCCCGGGAGGGGGGCAGGAGCCCCCAGCCTCAGCAGCAAACAGCCCAGCTGGAGGCATCTCCCTCCCCGCAGCAGACCCCGGGGTCCCACGCCTGCCCCCCCACTCCTTACCTGGGGGTCTCAGCCTCGGAGCCACGGAGCAGCGCACTCTGCACCAGTCCCGTCAGGCTGGCGATCTGCTTCTCCATCGCCTCCATCCGCTCTCTGCCATGGGGAAGGGAGAGGGGCCGGGTGAGGATCCAGCTCCGGCACCACGGACACCCTCAGGCTTGTCCTGGCCTCACCTGTACCCACCCATGGGGTCCCTGCAAGTCCCAGGAGGGGTGTTGGGGAGGCGGCAGTGCTGCTGTCACCAGCTACATCCCTTTCATTCCCTCTCTCTTCTTGCCTCTGGCTACCCCTAATCACGCCCCTCAGCCCTGCACAATTCGGTGTTTCATCACCCATCCCAGCACCTCTGCCCTTCCTCTACCTCCCCAGCTGCACGACCCAGGTGCATGACCACCTGAGCAGCAAAGCTCGTATCCGCAGCGGAGGGTTCTCCCACACCCCATCTCACCTCGTTTCTGTGTCCTTGGCTGGTCCAGGGGAGCCAAACCCTGAGAGTGGACGATCACCGGGGCCAGGAAACAGCTCCGGAGGGCCAGAGGAGCTGGGGTTGCGTGGTTTGTTAACGGGACTATCCATGAAGACGGAGGAGCAAGAGTCCTTGCGGAAGGACTGACGGACGGGCGAGGAGCGGCTGGGGGGTCCCGAGTAGGGGCTGTGCGGGCTCTGCCCTGGCTGCACGTCCACCAGCCGGCCATCAGCCATCTTCTGCGGGGAGGAGGGGGGCATGCGGAAACCCAAGCCGGGTCCGTACGTGTCGCTGTAAATGGGTGCGTTGGGCTTGTACAGGCTGTCCTCCAGCTCCGTCTGCAAGGCGGCTGCCGAGTAGGTGCTGAGGGAGCGAACGGAGCCCCGCTTGTACAGCCCCCCCGAGTAGCCGAAAGGGTCTCCCATGCCAGCCAGGGACTGGGTGGAGGTGATGCTGAGCCGGCCCTCGTGCACCATGCCGTAGGGATCGGCATACAGCCCTTCGTTCTTCACCAGCACCACGTTCTTCCCGGCCAGGTCCTCATCTGGCTTCACATCCCGGCGCTCCAGGATGGCGCTGGGGCTGGGCGAGACGCCCTGGGCAGGCGGCAGGTTGGAGAGACGCTCGCTGTGATGGACAGGGCTGCCGGCGTAGGAGGGCGGGCGGCCCCCACTGTAGGACATGCGGGAGCGGGACGGGGAGGAGGACTGGAGCACCGGCGGAGGGGAGCCCGAGGTGAGGTGGGAAGCCGGGGACATGTTGTTCAGCCGGCGGGTGGGAGATGACTCCCTGGAGGTGTACACCATCTCCCTCTGCGGAAAGGGGTCGGGGGGGTCAGCACCACGTCCCTGCAGGCTGGCCGCCCGCCCTTGCTCTGCCTGGCTGGGACCCTCCCTCACTGCACCCCTCCAAGCACCAAGTCTGCAGCTCCTTCGTCTTCACCTTCGTCTTTGCCTTGGCAAAAGGCAGCTCTCTCATTCCCATCCAGGAGCGGGATGATTTATTCTGATAAATCCCCTAATTATCATGTTTATTACCCTGCTGTCAGACCCCAAACATCCATTCTCTTAAAGTAACACTTACCAACGCTGGAAGCGGGCAAGACGAATTGCAGTCATTACTCCTTCCACAAACACATGCAATCACCAGTCCCTGTCTCCATCACTTTCTCTCTTTACTGGTCCCAGCCTGCTGGGTGCACCCACACCGCAGGCTCTCCCTGTGACACCCCGTTCCCCCTTACCCTCAGGTCGCCATTGGTGATGTGCGAGGCTGGGAACGAGGCATAGAGTGGCTCTTTCCGGTAGATTTTAATGATGCTTCTGTCCTGGATATCGCTGAAAGGAGAGGCAGAGCCGTGAGCATCCCGGACAGGCAGCCGCCAAGCAAGTCCCAGACACAAGACTGCACCCACACCCACCCTTCTGCTCTCATCCCACTAATTTCCTTGCTTGTGATGCCCTTAAGGAAAAGAAAATCAATCTGGGGTGGATTTCTGAGCCCCCCACCCTCACCGGACATCCTCCAGCTCGTAGAAGACATTGCGTGACTCGTCCTTGATGAGGATGGCAGTGTTGGGAGACTTCAGCATCCCCATGGTGAGCTTCTGGGGGAACATGTGGACAATGAGGGCGTGCAGGGTGTCCATGCTGCTGATCTCGTGGGTGATGTGGACGCGCCTCGTCTCATCCCCAAACTGCAGGAAAAGGACCCCTGGAAGAAGAGGGAGCAGAAAGCGGTGAGGTTTGCCCGCACCCCCTCTCCATGCAACACCGAAGACGTGTCAAGGCCAGCGATGCAGCTTTGCCCACCTGCTTGGAGGTCCCTGCACGCCCACCTGCAGGCTCAGGAACCTCTGTGCCACCTAACCTCACCCTGGAGCAGCGAGGATGAAGGCAGCTCATCCCCCTCAGCCACCCCACACAGTGCGTGGTGCCCCCCAGCTCCTCCTGGGGTTATCTGGGCAGATACAAACCAATCCCACACCCGGCACGCGCCGGCATCTGCCCGCAGAGGCGGCCGAGATGTTTGGTGGTGTCCAGGCAGGCGCGTGCTGCCTGTCCCGGGGGATGCCGAGCCCCGAGGGTACCTGGCGATCGCAGCTTCGTCTGGCTGGTGGACCGGGACAAGGGCAAGCTCTGCCGGAAGCGGTTCATCCTGTTGAACCCCAGGGGCAGCTCCGCTTCCGACATGGTTTCCAGGGATTCGGCCGAGGCGAAAGAGAGTTTGGCTTGATCGGCCAAGCCGGGTTGGGAGCCCTGGGAGTGCCGGGAGCTCCTTGTCTGGAAGGGGAGAGGGCAGAGGTGAGAGGAAAGCTGTGCTGGGTACCCCAGCCCTGGTCTGCTCCCCTGGACGCAGCGGTGTGCTGCTCCCGCGTCTCCTCCGGAGCCCGGTGCCGAGATGGAGAGGCTCGGGTGAGGCTGAGCCATGTCCAGGGATGCTCAGTCCTGTATCCCCAGTCTGAGTCAGCACACTGAAGTGGTCCAGATGCAGTGCCTGCTCGAGGCCTCCTCCATCTCCTGCTCTAAGCATGTACAGCCATTTACTGTCCCCTTGTCTCCTGCAATTGTTTGCTCACGTTTCCTCCTTCAGGCTGGCAGCACTCTGCATTTCAAAGCCTCCCGGTGCTGTTCCAGGTGCCTTTGAGTTCCCCCACCAGCAACCCACTCGAAATAAAACCAGCGCTAGCTAGCTGGTGACAGAGCCAGGGCTCGCATGCAAGCACCGGAATAACCTTAGCAATTACAGGAGGTTACACATCCATTACGCCAATGAACCAGCTCCCGGGAAACATAAATGCCTGGCTTATTCTGGAAGCAAAGCAGCGGCAAGGTTTATGGCTGCCTGAGCCGGGGGAAAGTAATGGGTTTGGGTTTATAGCAGTAAAAATTTAATATGCCAGGAGTCCAATTTCACATGGCCAAGCGTATATCCACTGCATAAAAGTTCAGGCTACAGACATGGGCTTTCTGCACAACCATCTCCAAACACGCAGCCGGGTCCCCTTGCTACAGGTACCCGCCCGGCAGTGGAGCGAACGCTGCCTGTCATACCCCAAAACACAAGGCTCGATTTTCCAGACACATGTTTAACGTTGGCAAATCAAACAGAGAGAACAAACAGCTCCTGGGGTGTGGAAAAGGCGGCACGGAAGGGACAACAGCACTATTTTGAGACCAAAAAGAAAAATCAATATGAAATTATAACAGCCATCATCATCATTTAAATTAGACATTAATTGGAAGATTTAATTAATACTGCAGGGCGGGGTTTTCTAGGACTTGAAATGTTCTCACTGTAGCTAATTGCTGGAAAATTGACTGCTTAGTTTTGTTGTTGTTGTTTTAGCACAAAGCACGCTGGCAGCACAGATGCTTAAAATCTTACATCAAGAAAGGGAAGCGGGGCTGGACCAAGCCCGGGCTGGCACATCCACCAGCACCATCCACGGGGGGCTTCGCAGCGGGTGAGGATGCTGCAGTGAGCAGGAGGCGATGGAGAGCCCCGGTCTCCTCTCCCCTGTGTTCACGGGGTGCAGGTCTTTGGGGTGTGGCAGATGGTTTTTGGGGCTCCCCGCCCTTGTACAGCCCCGGGAAACCTTGAGGGCTTGCGGTCCCCCATCTCCGGCTGTCTTGCTCTGGGTTTGTGGTGCTGTCCCCCAGCTCCCGACCCAGGACGGATCCTTGGCCGCAGGGAAGCGCAGGGATGGGGATGGCCAGGATGTGACCCACGCTGCCAGGGCTTTGCACCCTGGCAGCCCCCTCCTCTCTGCCCCTTCCCCTGCTCCGTGCCAGCAGAGTCTCACCCTGCCCCATCTCCATCCAGCCTCTCTGCTCCCCCCACCCAAACACCCCCCAACCAGAGCCCACGTCTGGGCTGGGCTTTAAAAGCTGTCGAGCTTTCACACGAGATGACACAAGGCCATTGGCTCGCACACCCCCTCCCCAGGATGCGTTTTGTCCGGAGAAAATAATCAGAAGAAAAAATGGATTTCGCCGAGGGGGGGATCGCTGCCTCCCCCTCCCCGTGGCTGAGACTGCGTTGCCACGTAGCATCCTCGTTGCTAAGGGCTGTTGCGGTGTGCGTGCCTCGGCGCATCACCCCAACGCACCGCAGCCCCTACAGCCCCCCGAGCACAACACCCTAACACACCGCAGCCCCTAGAGAGCAACACCCTAACACACCGCAGCCCCTACAGCCCCGAGAGC
>VZTV01030602.1:44510-65199 GCA_013400875.1 Anhinga rufa
CAACACCCTAATGCACCACAGCCCCTACAGCCCCTAGAGAGCAACACCCTAATGCACCGCAGCCCCTACAGCCCGTATAGCACAACACCCTAATACACCGCAGCCCCTACAGCCCGTATAGCACAACACCCTAATACACCGCAGCCCCTACAGCCCGTACAGCACAACACCCCAACGCACTGCAGCCCCTACAGCCCCTAGAGAGCACCACCCTAACACACCACAGCCCCTACAGCCATATAGCATAATACCCTAATGTACCGCAGTCCCTACAGCCCCCAGAGCACAACACCCTAATGCACTGTGGTCCCTACAGCATGACACCCTAATGCACCGCAGCCCCTACAGCCCGTACAGCACAACACCCTAATACACCGCAGCCCCTACAGCCCGTACAGCACAACACCCCAACGTACTGCAGCCCCTACAGCCCCTAGAGAACACCCCAACAGATTGCAGCCCCTACAGCCTGTACAGCACAACACCCTAACGCACTGCGGTCCCTACAGCCCCTAGAGCACAACACCCTAACACACCACAGCCCCTACAGCCATAAACCATAATACCCTAATGCACCGCGGTCCCTACAGCCCCCTCAGCATGACACCCCGATGCACCGCAGCCCCTACAGCCCGTATAGCACAACACCCTAACGCACTGTGGTCCCTACAGCCTGTGGGATGGCTGTGTGAGCAGGGTGACTGGGAGAGCTGCCCAGCTCCAGGTGAGCCCGGACCCCTCCTGCCTTCTGCCTCTGCCCCAGGGGTTGCAGCTGACCTCAAGTAATTAAGCTCATCTGATGGAGCTAATTATGGCATCAGTCAAAAAAAAAAAAAGGAAAAAGGAAAAAAGGGCAAGATGGAAATTAATGGATTTTTAGCCCGGAAGGGACCGTTCTAGCCTGATGCTCAGCACGATGAGCTCGGGGAACGGCTCGCCCAGCCCGAGCAGGGACCCAGCGGCCCCGCAAGCCCCCGCAGCACCAGGGCAAGAGCCGCACAGCCCCCTCCCCAGCGCCCCTCGCCGCAGGGCGCCTCCACGGGCGCGGGACCCTGCGCTGCCGCGCACAGGACACCCCCGTACCCCGGCCACCGCAGGATGCTGGCGAGCTGGAAAGGACAGACCCTGCGGTGTGAGGGGGGCACTCCGAGTGCTATGGGGAGGGGTCTCTGCCATTTCAGCCCCACCAGCTTTGCCCGGGTGCCCGTGGAGCCCTGCAGCTGCAGCAGCAGCGGGGAGCCGAGATGCCTGGCAAGGGGGGAGCGCGGCGGCTGCTCCGTCCTTGGCCTCCAGCGGACCATTAATGAGCCGACTCTGAGAGAATTGGGTTTTATTGCTCTGCCTCGCTAATGACTTATCCTGCTATAAGATAATACGTTAACTGACAACTCAGCCCCCACACATCCTGCCTCCCGCCCCTGCCACCGGCTGGTGCCAACATGGCACGGCTGCCCCCGGGGTGGCTCCGCTTCCCCCCCAGCCCCGTTCACAGCACGCGCAGCCCTCTCGGAGCAGGTGGGACCTGATCATAGTCACCGAGGCCGCAGCTCACCCTGAGCGTGGTGGGACCTGACACTTTCATGCAGCTTCATCCATCACCGTGGGGTCCAAAATGGGTGCCCAGGTCCCTGCTTTGCTAGAGATGCGTTGGGGGGCGGGAGGGGGGGGCCGATCCTGCCTTGCTGGGAGCCACCCTGCGATGAACCGTGCCTGGACCTGTCTGCGCCAGTGTCTGCATCAACAGGATGGATGTCCCCTGCTGTCACGGGGGAACATGTCACCCCGCTGAGCACTGCCACGCTGTCCATCCGGAGGAGGGGGAGACGCGGGGCTGCAGGCGCTGCCCCAGTCCTGGGGGCACGTAAGGCTCCGGCTCCCCGGGCGCCTGCCAGGGCCCATGCTCAGGGTGCGTGGGCCGAGCTTTCAACCCGCTGCAGGATGAAAATAAACATCAAACCCTCCCCACCACCATCTCCGGAAGGGAAAGGGTATTCTCCATCTGGCCCAGACCGTATCACACACCGCAGCCGAGGAGGAGATATCTAAGGCTGCAACAGCCAAGTATTGAGCGCACAAGAATGATCCTAATATCCTCCTGCTTCGGGAGCACCATCCATCCCAAAAGCCTCACCTTCCCACCTGCCTGCTGCGTATCAAAGCCCCGCGGCCAGACCGCGGCGAGGATCAATGCTGGCACCCACCCCGGACACTGCTCTGCACGCTGCCGGCTGTGGCCGCGCAGGATCCCACCCCACGCAGCACCCAGCTCTAGGGGTGCAGGATAAATCCCAGCTGCTGCAGCCGCTCTTTGCAAGGGAGGTGACCAAAACCCACCCTGGAGCCCCAGCCTGGGAGCAAAGGTGTTTTGCCCCCTGCTTCTAGGTTATGCCACCCCAGGGGCAGTTTTGCCTGAGCCCAGACCCCCCAACAAAGGGCTTGGTCTCCTGCAGCTTCAGAAGAGCCCGATGTCCCCTGTGGGCACCGAGATCTTTCCCTGCAGCATCTGAAACCCACCCACGGTGACAGCGAGTGCTGGAGGGGAGGGGACGCAGCTCTCCCACTTGCTGTCCCTGCGCCACAGCAGTGCCACGCTGGGAGATGACCCATTTCTTGCTGAACCAGCGTCACGGCACAGGGTTAATCCAGCGCCGGGCTGATTTCTGCCAGGGCAGCGTGTGCTGGGAGCTGTCAGGGCAGGGCTGGCTCAGCCCCCAGCTCAGGGGCAGCAGCAGCATCTCCCCCGAGCCCAGGGTCCCGGTGCCTGCGTCGCACTACACTACGGCTCGGAGCGTGGGAAGCAGCAGGTCACGGGCAGAGCGGGAAGGGAAGGCGAAGGAGCGCAGCTGCCCAAAAGCAAAACAAAAGCCGCCCAAGGCCGCGGGGAAGCGGTGTGGGAGCTCCGGCCCCAGCTGGCACCGCAGGCGGGAAAGGCGTCGAGCAGCTCGCTTTTGGGAGGGCAGAGCTGAGGCGGATGGGATGACAGGCACCAAGGTCAGGGTGACCGCAGCCTGCCCTGGGGAAGAAACCTGCTTGCTATCTGCCAGGGAGCAGTTTAAAGCCCCTCTGAGCCTCCTGTGTGCTAGAGCAGAGGAAATCGTGCTGGTGCAGAAGCATCAGCAAAGCTTTCCACGCTGGGAGTGCGCCATGGGTGCTATTTTGGTGATTCTCCCAGTGAAAACCCACTCACAAAGCACCCACATCTCCCCCCAGGCCCCTCCTGGGGAAGGCAGCAGGAATATCCCCCCACGCTGGCGGGGACCAGAGCATCCTCAGCCTGTCTGCGCCTCCCTGGGAGTCTTATATAAAAGAGGTGGGATGGGGAACGGGAGGAGAATTGGGGGCTTTTGTCTTTTATCTCCCCAGAGCTAAAAAAAGATACAATTAAGTGATTCTTTTAGCTCCTAAAACTCCCAACAATCCCTTTACTGTCAGTGCTGAAGCAGCTTCATTATATCTGCCTGGCTAGATAAGGACGCTTCTCCCCTCCTTCTCTCCCCTCCCTTCTTCTCGTCCCCATCCCTCCCTCCCTTCTTCCACACCCCTCTCCCCTCTCTGATATTACCCTCCCCAGCTTTGCAGACTGAACGATCAGGGCTGGAGGGAGGGAGGGAAGGAGCCGAGGTGCCAGCGGTGTTTGGGGGACACGGGCGAGGAGCGGGGCTGTCCCTCTGGACCCGGCTGCGATGGGCACTGCAGTTATCCCAGTTATCCCACTGGAGTAGGGGCAAGCAGCGGAGCCTCCTGGTCTCGATGGAGAGTTGAGATGGCTGCAGGAAAGAGGGGGAGAGTTTAGGAGAGGAGCGGAGGGAGCAGGGACACAGAGGAGGGTGGCAGGAGTTTGGAGGGAGCGGAGCTGGGAGAGCTGGGGCAGAGCTCTGCACCTCCTGCAGGGCACTTAAAAGAAGGAGAAAAAAAACCAGAAAAAAAAACCAAGAAAACAAAGTGTGGGGAAAGGATCCTGCCCCAGGATGGAGGAGGGCACTCCGCAGCTGTTCCCGTGCAAAACTCAAAGCCACCAGAGCTGGTCAAGCTCATTATTATTTCCACTCACTTCCTAAGACAGGCAGCAAGCCTGACCTGCAAAGGGACCCCTGGAGACGGAGCAGAGGGCTTGTCACAGCGGAGGCAGGCAAGCCTCCGCCGGCACCTCGCTCCTACCCACGCCGGGCTCCGAGGGCGGTGTCGGGCTCGACCTGAGAAGAAAGCAGCCATTTCAGGCTCGTTTCTGCCTGACCCCTCTGTACATCACACGCACCGGCACTCAGCGACCTGCAGTGCTCGGGGGTGTTCAGCCATGGTAAGAATATTATTTGCAACAAGGAGCCTGGGCAGTAGAAGGGGGGTCCCTGAGCACCCTGCTGAGACATGCGCAGGACTCTTTCTCAGCCCAGCGCCCAGCCCAGCTGAACCCAAGCTCCGCAGCCTATCCTGGCAGAGAGGCCAGCCCTTCTCCCCCCCAAAAACCAGCCGGGACAGCCAGAACACAGCCCACAAGCACCGATACAGACCTGTACTCGCAGCTGGGATGGTTAAGCTGTACTAATGTCACAAGCAGCACCGGACCCTGAGCTCAGCCTCTCCCCAAGACCCCATCATCACCGGGCGAAGCAGCGGGGCTGGTGCTGTAGGGCTGGGTCCACCGGCAGCCCCCGGGCCCCCCCAGCTCACACTCCATCCTGCCCCATTTGCAGGGACGATGCACTGGAGCGCGTTCAGGCCGGCCAGGCATCGCCCTTGCACGGGTGGATGGAGCCCTGCAAAGGTCCCGGGCAGCCGTGTTGCTCTGCCACGCTGCCACCTTCCCAGCTCCCGTCTGTCTGCAGCTCCTCTGCCGTGCCACATGATGGGGATAAAGGCGAGGGCCCCCTAAAATCCACTGCGGCCAGCTTGGGAAACAGCTGGCATGGAGCTGGCAAGCCCAGCCCTGGGCAAAGCAACGCAACCGGTTATTTACCAAGTACATAAACCCCCAGCTCCAGCCCCTGGTTGGACACCGATGCGGATTAATTCCTCATAATCCCCCTCTCATCATTTAATCCAGCATCTGACTACAGGTCCCATCTGGTGGTGTGCTGAGCTCTCGGGATTGGCGCTGGAGCTCAGCACCCCGATGGTCCGGGCTGCGCTGGGGATGAGGAGACGCCCCCGCCAGCCTCCGACTGCAATGCTGGGAGAGGGGAAGGGTGTTTGGGCATCAGTGGTGCTGTGCGGGTGCTCAAGCCATCGCTGAGCTGCGCTGGGGGTCACCCTGGGCTCTTGCCGTGGGACCAGGGTGAGCCACTGCACCTCTCCGTGCCATCTCCTGGCGCAGCATCCCTTGGAGCCGGCGCTGGGAGGGTAATGGGGCCCCTCATGTGGGGTCCCGCCTGATGCCTCTTGGACCCTTGCTCTCCATCGCTCTTTGCCATCCCTGCCTGCCTCCCTGTCTATAAAAAAATAATAAAAATTAAAATATCTATAAAAATAATAAAAATATCTATTTCTCTCAGGCATTACCTGCATCCCTACCCCTGCCTGCATGCACATCCCCTCGCGCTGGTGCTCAAGGCCTCCTGCCCTGAATTCCCAGACTTTGGCTCACTGGAGCTGGAGCGGACCATCCCTCGTGGCAGCGCGGGGACCATGACACCGCAGCGCACCCTCCGCAGGGCAGGGCCAGCTCGCCAGCAGCTGGACGGGACAGTCAATAGGTACAAGCTAGAGCTGAAGGGGAGCACCTCTGAAAGCCTGGCCCAGACTACTGCTCCCAGCCTACACCAATCCCTGGGTAAATGGATCTCAGAAACAAAGGGATGGGGAAAAAACAGCAGACACAGCCCCTTTGCCCTCCCCACACCTGAAAAAGCCTTTCCATGGGCATTGCAGGCGTAACCCCCACCCCAAACACACAGGCTCGGTGCTGCTTCACTGGGCTGCTCCAGGACAGAGCTGAGCCTCCTCCATCCCATCCTTTAGAAAAATGTGCCTGTGCTAGGGGAGCTTGACGGGGAAAGCCTCTCCCTGCAGAGGGGGGAGATGCTCTCAGTGCCCAGAGGAGGGGGCTGGGGACCCTGGCCCCGCTGGGACCCCTCCTGGGCGAGCAGTCCCTTAGGGCGTGCAGGGAAGCGGGGCTGGAGCCTTGGCCACTCGTCTCTGCGCTGCCAGCGAGGGTCAGCAGCGAATAAAGCTGTTAGCAAAGCTGAGAGAAAAACAACATCTGTCCCTCCTGCAGCTCTGCTTCTGTCAACATTTCCAAGGAAAATTTTAATTGAAATCTGAAACTTTTTTTTTGAAGCAGCTCTGAGAGCTGTTAAAGAAACAGAGGCAGGGGAGGGAGGGAGGGATTTCCAGATACCTGTCCTGCAATGTTCCCCGCTGCCGTTTCTCTGCCTGCCTGACCCCATCGCGTCACGGGGGTGGGGGGGGGGGGGGTTTCAGCCAGGCCAGTCTAGTCCCACCTGTTTGCGTGGGGGTAATTCAGCCCAAGTCTCAGCAAAGTGGTACCTGCCCTTCTCTCCCTCCGAGATGCTGGGATGAGAGCCCAGCACCTCGGTCCCCTCCTGGGCCCCAGTAGTAGCTGGAGGGGCTCTGGCGGGGAGGCGGGCTATGCTGTTAGTGCCCCGGGGTGTGGGACAGTGGAGCTTTCCAAAAATGAACACCAGCTGGTGTCTGGAGAATTCCTTTGAGACTCCCCAGCCTGCCCAGCTCTCAGCATCAGGAGCCTGGTCACCACCCAACGCAGCGCTGACCCCTCTGCAAACCAGCCGATGCCAGCGCATCACAAACCACTCCATTCATTCATTCATTCATTCCTAATGGACCCTGCTCATCCTTAATTATTGATGCCCCCAGAGAGTGAGTCAGCGAAGAGCTGCCAGCTGTTTTGTAAGAGGAGCAGAGACCAGGTAATGGGACACTTCCCCAGCAGACACCTCCTCACCTCGAGTCTGGCTGCAAATCCCTCCTGGGAAGCATCCCTGACCGGGATGCAGCATCCCAGGCACCTGGGCATCACCTTGCCATCGCCCCCCCCAGCCCAGGCATCAGCTCTCAAGTTTTAAACCAGTTTCAAGACAGGGCAGCTAGCTGTCCCAGCAGTGCATGCACAGGGCTGTGGTGCCACCCTCCTCCCGCACGTCCCAGCTCAGGTGCTTCATCCCAGTGGGAAGGGGCCGAGCGGACGCAGCTGAACCCCTCTGCATCCTTGTGCAGCGCTTCCCCCCAGCTCCACCAGCGCTGAACTTCAGGAAAACCTCCACGCAGAGAGGGACTTCCAGCAGCCCAGCTCCTGCCTCTCGAGACGGAGGAGCCCGGAGGTGACCAGCTGGGAAGGAAAGGAGGAAAAGCTGGAAGTAACTGGAGCTGCAGCAGCAGGTGGAAGGTGGAAGAAATGAGAGGCCCAGGGTGCTCTGAGCATCACACAAAGGGATATACTAGGAGTCTCCCCCATCCCAGGGGGTTGTGGCCTCTCCATCCCCCTCCATCGGCCCCCACCCCTCTCACCCTGCCTGGGTCTCGCCACCAAATTAAAAGCGTACCGCTCACATCAGCAATAATTCATCCAACGTCTAATGCTCAACATTTTGTCAGGATTATCCCGATTAACCCAGAATTAATCCTGATCTCAATGTTAACAGGATTAGCGTTAAAATCGGATTAGTTTTTTAAATCGGACCCCTTGACTAAAGAAAGGGGCCTTCCCCACCAGATGTGCACAGCCTGCTACCGGCAGCCAGATGTGAGCGGGCGCTCGCTACCCTGCGACGGGCCCCAACGCATGGGTGAGACGGGGTACCCCTACAGCAAGCGCCTCCGTGACACCAGCATCCATCACGCCTGCTCTGCAAAGCACACCCTCTGAAGGTGATGAGTAGGAGCCTGACCCTCGGATGTCGGATTTCCAAGCAGAAAACACCCTTTTGCCCTCAGACACGGCCCAGGTGGCTCCACAGGGGACAGTGGGTGGCTGCTTGCCCCCTCTCTGCATTTTTTCCCCTTCCTGCTGGCACCAACAGCCTCCCACCTTCGCCTGCCTGATGAATATTTAAAAGCCTGGATCCTCTGCAGCCTCATGAATATTGACGGCTGCTGGTTGCCCAGTACGGTGGTGGTCCCTCTCAGCCGGGCACCGGCAGCAGGGTCAGCAGCGGCGGGGTTGTCGGCAGCATCTGCCCGGCCGACGGGATGGGGATGCCTGCACAGGAGAAAGCAGCTCCAAGGGCTACCCCCACTGCACTGCACCCAGCTCCAGCCATGCTGAGGATGCTGCATTCAGTCCCCAGAACACTCGCTTTCTTCCCAAAAGCGCAGGGGTGGAGGAGTCTCACCGCTAGCAGCAGGGCAGCAGAAGGTCCTGGCACCCAGGGCAGGGCTGGGGCTGGGACCACCCATGGGTGAGGGGATACGCCGTGCCCACTCATCCTCATCTCCTGGCGCCGGGTGCAGCCTTGGCTCGCGCGGGGAGGGTAATCATTAACCTCCCAGCAAAGGCAGCTGTGCTTTTGTTCCTGGAGTTGTTTTCCCTGCGCCTCAAGCCTGGCATCCGTGGGGAGAGGAGCATCCCTGCCATGGGACCCCGGACAAATGGGGAGGGGGGGTCCAGAAATAGGCCTGATCCAGCACCTCCCCTGAGGCTGAGGTGGTCCCAGGAGATGGCTTATGGAGGGGTACATGGCAGAAGATACTTTTGGGGGTGAGGGTGCCAGCCCCGCCTCCATCCCTGCTACCTTGACCCCACATGGACGTCCACCCCAGCCATCCCCTTCCTCGCTGGAGCCGAGCGGCGGCCGCCTTCAATCCCTGCTCTCTGGCAACGCTGCCTTGTGTGACAGCATCTTCCAAAAATAAGCAAATTACTGCATCCTTCAGGGACGCTGGCGGATGGGAAGCAAAGGCAAGCGTGAGAAAGCAGCAGAAAGGGGATGGGAGGAGGAGGGACAAGCCCTTGCTGGGGATCGCAGGGCTGCAGCCACCGAGGGAGGGGAGCCAGTACAGGCTGCAAACCAGCGGTGACACTTGGGTTAGCAGCATTAGTGACAGGGACTTCACAATGACAGGTGACAAGGCTCAGCTCTTTGGCATCTGAAGCATGATTTGCTTTAACAGCTGTATACAGGGAGGCCAGGCTCTGGTTAACATGTGCGGGTGCCTCTCGGGGGAAAAAAAGGCTCAGAGGGGCTGGTTTGAAGTGCAAAAAAAAAAATAAATAAAAAGAAACCCAACTTCAGCAGCGACAGCTGTAGGGAAAGAGAGCCCCAAATCTGGGATGCTGGCCCTGATGCTGCTGCAGGTTGCGCTGATGCATCTCCCCTGGGTACTCTCAAGCCACCTAGACCCGCTGCACCTCAGTTTCCCCATTCCTACGCTACGGATGCTACTCTCATCCCTGCTGCGATAATAAATAGTGACAACACCCAGGATCAACAGATAACTGAGCACAGGAGAGCAGCTCCCCCGTGGACAGGTCAGAAAACCAGCAAATGCCCCAAAAGCAGAGAGCGAGGGGGAGCTGCGGGCAGGCGCTCAGCAGCTGCTCCCCCCTCCTGGGTACACCCCAATGCCCTCCTCCCGAGAGCAACAAACCAGTATGCGGTAAACACGGGTCCCCGAGGAGCGCGGCGGACGCCAAGGCCACTGGGAGGGCGCGGGGAGGAGGGCTGGTGCAGGAGCGGCAGGATTACAGGAGCTAAGCCTGCCTGGTATTTGCTCATCTCCTGCAAGTAAATACCGCTGCCTGCCTATAATACCAGCTCGGCTGAGCCCCCGGCCTGCCGGCGAGATGGAAATGGCTTCCCGCTAAGGAGACGAGGCGTTCCCAGGAAGCCCCGTGCCCTGGCTGGGATGGAGGGATGGAGGAAGCGCCGAAGCACCGAGCAAGCCACCGACTGCTGCTGGAGCGGGAGCCGTGCAGTTACAGCACGAAGCGGGTGACGCAGCCCTGGACGCTTGTTTTTAAGACAAAACTGTCCTGTTCCCCCCACCTCCTTTCTCCTTTCCACATCCTAGTCATTTTTTTCCCCACTAAAGCTTTTGCTTTAGTCCCTTTGATGCTCTTTTAAAGTCCTGGCACCAAAGGAGCTCCTCCAAGGCTCTGCCTTCAGTTCTTCCCATTCCTCCTCCAGCCCACAAGCGACAGCAAGGAGCCAGCCCACCCCCTGCATTAGCACAGCGGGAGCCCCCAGCCCTCGGTACTGCCGTGCCACTCTCCGTGGCGGAGCCCCCTCCCCGCTGTGTCCTTGGGGAGAGATTTGCACCCCCCCAGCCAGACCCAGGGCTCGGTCTCTGGAGCCCCCAGGCAAATCACGGGGCTGAGACGCTCCTGACCCGGAGAGGCTGACACCCAGAATATGGTTTTGAGTAACCCCAAAACGGCAGGGATGGTGGCTGTGGGCTGGGATGAGGTTTAGGTGATGGGAAGGCATCAGCCGAGGGGCTCGGGCATCTGCGCGGGGACTCGGGGACCGGCAGCAGCGTGGCAATGGCCGCAGAGCAGCTGGGTCAATGGCTCCGTGCGAGCACACAGCCGAACCCAGCTGGCGGGAGGGGACGTCCGTGAGCTGAGCGGGGCTGGCTCAATCTAGGAGCGAGTGCAGAAATCCCAGGGACGCGCTGGGGCATGGGGCAGGAGGATGGAGCAGGGCAGAGGGCAGCGGCAGGACCTGCAGACACGAGGGGACACAGAGGATGAAACGGCTGGGGACAGCGTAATCTCCTGGCCCCCTCTCCGCAATGATGGCACCGCCACCGACATGCAAGAGCATCTGCTCACCCCCAGCACCAACAAACACAGCAATGCAGGGCCCCTCTTCCCCCAAAGCCTGGAGAGCCCCAGATCGCAGCCAGCACCTGCCTGTCCCCAGGCAGATGGGGGATGCCGGGGCAGGAGGAGAGCAGGTCCTGCCCTGGGCGCCCGTCAGCGGCAGCACGCCGCGTCCCTGCGTGTCCCTGGGAATTTGGCACAGCCCTTCCCACCATCTGATCCCCTGCGTCCCCCATCGGCTGGGGCTCTGGCCACAGCACCCCCTCCTTGGCCGAGGGACGGAGAAGAGCTGGCTCTGCACCCCCAGCAGCGGAGGGTGGCAGCTGAACACAGACAGGGAGCCTAAAGGGTCGTGAAAGTTTTATTCTGGGGAGGGAGCGGGGTGGGGGAGGCAGCTTTCCCAGCCGAAAGCCAAGCCTGCAGCTACAGAAGACCCCAGGGGACGCAGGTGGCTGCGGTGGCCTCGAGGAAGCCCCCAGCACCTGCTTGCTGGGATCAGCCTCCCCGCTGGGCTCTCCCCGTGACAAGCCATCCCCAGCTGCCTCTGGCTCATGCCCCACTTGGTAGCAGGGTCAGGCAGCTGGGGGCCTCCCTCGGCCGGGAAGCAGAGGGTGATTTCACCCGTAACTCATTTCCACAGCGGATACAGCCGGGGAAGATGCTCCGCTTGCAATGCAAAGTACTCCGAGGCTCGGGTGGGAGAAAATGTAGTTATGGAAAATACACCCTCTGCGGCTGCAAACCCCCAAGGAGGACCCCTCTGGGGCGGGTGGACCGCCAAAGCTCGTCCCCATTTTATTTTTCACTCACAAAAAATGGAAGAAAAAAAATAAATGAGGCTTTTGTGCCTCCCCCCCNAAGCACGTGGCTGCAACCGGCTGGTGAGAACTCAAACAGCTGAATATTCGGGGAGCCGCTGTTCGCACACGTTTTACGCTGCAAGTACTTCAAGAATGAAAACTCGGAACAAGTGCACATGTTATGCATTTTACGACTCCTCTGCTCTCCGCTGCCAACCAAGGAAAGCGCCTGTTTTTTCCACAGGAAGAGCAAACCCACCGGGGACAACACGCCAAGGTCATCCAGCAACATGCCTGACCTTGAAGTGTTGCCACCACATCCCTGGGCGAGGAGGAGGAGGGAAGGGGTGTTGCGATGACATGCGTACTTCACCCTGCCAGACAATAGGGCAACTGTTTGCAAGGTGCTGGCAGGAATCGCCAGGCAGGCAGAGACCCTCGGCACTGCCAGGAGGCTCCCGTCAGGGTTCCCTTTGTGTAGCCTGGAAGAGGTGGGTTTAGGCACAAAGATCCCGGTGCAATAAAGCAAACGCTAATGCTTTCTCTATTCTGCTTCTCCCGCAGCAGCCTCCTGACACACTGGCTGGTATCGTAACGCCCAAGCGACAGAGCAGAGGATGGAGACAGAGATGCGATGGCCAACGCAGGACAGAGCTGCCCCTTCCCCGCCCGCAGGGCTCAGCACCACCGGCCGAACAAATAACTTTGCTGCCTGGTCTAGGGATCCCTCGACACGCCAAACACGAGCCGGTCTCTGGGGTACGGCATGGCAGTTGTATTAGAAAGCCCGTTCCTCCTCTCTCTCCGCCAAGCCCACCTCCTGCAAGGTGCAGGCACAGCCCAGCTTTAGGCAGCAGCATGCCGGCACCCCCCGCCCCGAGACCCCCCCAGCTCGCCTCCTGCCCATCAGCGCGGGATCGGCCTGGGCTCTCCGCAGAACGAGGGGCTCAGGAGAGGGAGATAAAGAGCCCGAAGGGGGAAGCGGTGCTGGGCAAACAGTCAAGTGCAAGATAAATGACCGACACGCCATGTGATGGGGAGCACGGCGGGTCCCAGCGCTCGGCAGGGCCACCGACGGCAGGGCCGGGCTCCGCTCGGCAGCTCTCCCGACGAGGAGGAGGAGGAGGCTGGAAATCAGAGCAATCCTTGTACCTCTTGCCTGGGAGCAGGCACCTGGATGGAGCTCCGCAGGTGGATTTTTGAGCCCGTCGGGAACAGGCTTTTTTTCCTGTTTTTCCCGGAATTAAGATCTCCGCTGCAGTGACATAACTCTAAAGCAGCAGGATTTGACTACGGGGTGACAGTGGTCAGAACACAGATTCATCCCTCTCAAAGAACAGGTTTGTATCTGCACAACAACTCGGCCCAAAAGCATAAGATCCTTCTCACACGCTTAAACTGCTGCTGAGCTGAGAACAAACTGCTTTGGCACAAGAATCCTCAAGAAAGAACCCAAGCTCCCACCCCCTGACACAGACACAGAGATGAGGCAAGGGTGGAAAAGTGCATGCATTTCAAACAGAAGCGTGAAAAATCAGAAATACTGACCTTAAAGCTCCAGTAGTTGGGTTGCTAACAAAAAATAAAACAACAAAACAAAAGAAAACAAAAAAAATACCATTAAGATTCTGGTTTAACTTTTGTTTTCCTTTTGAGAATTGTTGACTTTAAACTGTGACATTAAACCTGCTCTCGTTTCTGTTTAAAGTCCCCTCCCAACAGGTTGCTTTGGTTTCATGCTGCTGAGGGCCGGCAAAGGAGAAGCAGGATCATGCAGGCAGGCAGGGACAGCAATGGGTACTGAATACAGACCGGGGTGCAAGGTAACAAAGGTATGCCCACACCATCCCGGCACGTGCTGGTCAGGCTGCTGCCCTGGGAGTCGGTGCTGGAAGCCAGAATAATTTTCATTTTTAAAGGGATCTTCCAATCCCGCCCTCTTTGCCCCCGCTGCCTCCCTCTGTTCCTTCTTTGCAGCATTTCCACCGGTGTCAAGCCAATGTGCTACAGCGAATGACAGGAGCTGGCATCGCTTACAGCCCAGCAAGCTGGAGAGCTTGGGAGCTTTCTTCTCCCAAGCCACCCACAGCTAATTACCAGTGGGAGACTGCACCGAAGGTCCTGCGGACGCTTGGAGCTGTGGCTCACCGCGATACCCACCATCGGGCAGCGGAGCAGCGCATGGGTTAGGGACTCGAGCCCCCCTCCCAGGGCAGCACCGGGCTCACACAGCCAGGACGGGGCTGCAGGAGCCCAGCAAGTCCTCAGAGGACAAGGCAGGGACTGCGAACACACCAGGGCCGAGCATCCCCAGCACACCGCGCCGCTGGACGGGGACAAGCAAGGTCCCCGCTGCTGCGGGCGAAGCGAAGCACTTCAGAGCAGGGCATGCACTTGGCACAGCAGCATCGCAAGGAGCTCCATCCCGCCCCGGGGCTGGTCCCCTAAAGCCCATGCAGCCCAGCCTGGGCAGCAGCACCCCAGCTCCAGCGGTACCCTGAGACTGCGGTTAAGAAAGCAGCGTACCCAGCAGGAGGGAAATTAGGTCTGGTGACAAGGAGTGTGATCCACCTTGCTGGAAGGGGAAGCATTTTGTTATCACCGAGATGTGCAGTTGATGGGTGGGGTGGGAGAAATGGGTGCAGAACAGCTTTTGTCCCAACAGTCTTTTTATTGGGATCAAAGTTCTTGACTGCTCTTTTCTCCCCTCTCACACCCACCCATTGCCTTGCTTTTTTACAGCATTTATTTCCCCACCACAATCACCGTGGCTGCAAACCTAGTTTGTTACTTAGAGGATGATGATGATGATCATTATTATTATTATTTTAAATAGAAACCAAGCTCCCAGTCCCCACCAGTCCCTGCAATGCCTGGTGCCTGCCAAGGTGCCTGCCAAGGAGTCTCCTATAGCAGTGCTCCGGGAACAGAGAAAGAAGTTGCAATAGCGTTAGACCATCACAGAGTATTAATCCAAGGACTTTAACAATCCACTAGCAGATTTGCTGCTGGGGTATTAACCTTTCTGCTGACAAGGTAAACAGAGGTCTAGTCTACGTGTATAAACACAAATTCACTTGTTAGACTCAACCATCAGCAGGATGCTCTTATTCCAATTCAAGATGCAGTTCACATTAATATTCCATAAGATACCAGTAGACGCAGACCAAGTTCTGCCTCAAACAAACCAAAACTCTTTTAAAAGTGATTTAAGTCAAACGAGCGCAGTGTTTTCATGCAGACAAACCTCAAGGCACAAAGGTCTTTTCCAAGGGCACACCGTGACTCAGAAGCAGAACCAGAAATAGAAGTCCAGAGCCGTGATTACCAGGCACTATTAGATAACAACCAGCAGGATCCAAGCCTATCCCAGCTTTTCCAAAATACCAGGAGCTTGAAAGAAAGAAACTGCCTCAGAATGCCTTTCGGTACTAAATGAAGCCATCCATCGTATCTAGCAATTAACATGCCAGCTGCACCAGCAGCCTGAGCTCCCGGTGCAAGATGCCGGGCGCAAGATGCCGGGGGCAAGGCGGGGCTGGCAGCCTTGGTACCTGCCCAGCCGTGCATGGGGCAAAGCCCAAATTGCAGCCTTGCCGTGTGTCAAGCCAAAGCATCTGGCCCCGGGTAGCAGCTCAGGCTGCGGCAGCCGCGCGCCCGGCAGCATGCTCCTCCTCGGCTAGAGATGCCGCGGGAAACCGCAGCCCATCTCGCTGTCTCCGAGAGGTGAGCAGGATTGCATCAGCTCCTGAAGGGTCTGACATGCCGTGCCTTGGATCGGAAACCTCTCGAGTTAAGCTGAGCAGGACAGCGGTTTTGGAACCGTGCTTCTGCTTGGCAGCCCTCATCCAAACTCCCCAAGGCCAGACTCGGATGCCACCTCCTAGGAAAGGCTGTGCGAGGGACCCTTAATAAATCACAGCCGATTTCAAATGGACAGGAGTAAATCCCTCATCCCCTTCCCTTGCCAGACTCGCCCCCTCCAGCAGCTGGTTCCCCCCACCTCACCTCCAGGACACCCAGGCAAGAAAGGGGGCCAAGAGACCCCCCCACCCGGGGAGGGCAGGGCCAGAGGTGCCTGGTCCCTGGGGGCATGGATATGCTGCCTTCACACCGAGGGGATGCTCACCCCAGTCTTAACTCCTTTGGGCTTCAAAGGGCTGCAATGGCCTCCATAATGGAATTGGATATTTCGGCCAAATACTCCAAGCACCGCTGGGAAGAGTTCTGACCAAACCAGTCTGTCCCAGTCCCCGAAGGGCCCCGAGCCAGTCTGTGGTAGGAGATGGATGATCCTGACTTTTTCCTTCTGCAACTTTTTTTTTTCCCCCTCCATGCTCTTTATTTTGCTCTTGAAGAGTCTCAGTAATTTTCTTCAGACCCTGATATTACTGATCCTATCTCATGCCAGCCCTTGGTATGTATTTTATTTATTATTTTAGGATGACTGGACAGGCTTATCACAAAGTCCATAAATTACATCCCCACCGCACACAACCGCTCCACATCAAACTGGTGATGAGTTTGTCTGAACCCCGAGTGCCGTGGGAGGGAATCAAGAATATTCTGGAAGAGATTCGGGCTGGGTAGCATGACCCAGAGCACAAGCCAGGACAGCACAGCACGGCACCCACCCTCTCCCAGGTCCCTGGATCTGGCCCCAGGAAAGCCCCTTCACGGGCAGCCCCAGGAGCGGCGCGGGACCCCCAGGCAGGGCTGGACGGGGGCTCGGGGATGCGCTGCCTGCCCTGCCCGTACCCTGCCGAGGGGCAGGACTGTCCAGGGCCGACAATCTGGCGCTGCCTGCCAGGGCCAAGTGGGCGATGGACACCACCACGCAGACCTTTCGGGAGCTCCATCTGTCCTTGCAGGCACTCCTGCCGCACCGGGCTTGGCAGGAGCGGGGCTCAGCACCGGCACTTTGCCCAGCCCGCCCTGCCGTTTGCTCATCCTCCACCCACCCCAAATCTCCCAAAGCAAAGAGGACGCGCTCCCCCGGCACAGGTACCCCGCTCCGGGCACCGGCTGCGCCCCAGGAGATGGCAGTGACAGGGGACCAGGGCAGCACAAGCAGCCACAGCCTTAAATGCAGCCACCAGCTCCCCCAAAGGCAGGGGACAGAGCAGGGAGAGCCCGAGCGCTGCGCCCAGCTCCCCTGCAAGCACCGCGGCAGCCAGCCAGGCTGGCAAGGGTGGATTTGTACAAAGAGAAGGGAAGAGAAGAGGGCCAAGCTAGAATTAACATATCGCTGGCTCTTCAAAAGCATCAAGGGGAGATAATGGTCTGAGAGAGGATTTGAAGCGACAGCCTTGTTACAACCGATAAACCAGGCAGCTCGCTTGCAGCAGAGCTGTGCAGAAGGTATGAAGAATTACAAAGGCTGAGATTATAATTACAATGAAAGTCATGTCCATGATGCTGCAAAATGATGGACTAACTAGGACCGGGGGCCCCCCAAAGCACAGACTTGCACACGTGTGTGCGCTTAGGAGCTGGAGCACGTGCGCAAGCACAAAATGGGGCTTGAGATGCTCCTGTGAGCCCACGGCCGTGAGGGAACCCATGCACACACGAATGCTCAGAGAGATGCACCCGCATACACACACGCACGCTGCAGAATGGAGGAAAACCAGAGCTGGGGGAATGCAGGGAAGGACATTTTGTAGTTAAGTTAAAAAAAAAAGTCTTTGTGATCGTCCCAGGAGAAGACCAGGAGGTAAATGAAATCCGAGTGAGTCACTGCCTTGACCAAGGCAGACTTCCCCTGGTTAGCAATTATAACACAAATCCGTTAGTGATTAACAAGGCAGGACCGAATGCGTCCCCCTAAAATGGACAGCAGCAGCATCCCCAGCACGCTCCACTGAAGGGAGGGACAGAAGCAGTTTCATTGGCTTTTTAATTAACTCATTTTCAGGAGTTCCAGTTTCTGATAGAGTCCCCCTCAGGCACAATGTCTTGACAAACAAAAATCTCCTTGAAAAATAACAGTAAAGTGAATTTAATCTGTTTCTCCTTATTAAAGTTTTTTAATGCTTTTCAGCACAAGAGAAACTAAATTAAAGTGGAAATAGCAAAATGACAAGATAGCCGAATGCAAACAGTAACCAGATAGAGTGAAGAGCGACACCGACACTGTGCATTGCAGATATTGTCATCTGAGGTCTCGCAATTATTGCAGAAGGACCTCTCAAACCCGAGCATCCCAGCACGCAGGAGAGAGGCCAGCGCAAGACGAGACGGGATGCAGGAGCGCTGGGTCTACTTCCCAGCAGAGCTGGGCTCCTAAGGGGCCTTGGTGAGTCACCCAACCCAGACCCCACCATGAAGAGGGCACCAAGGCGTTTGCTTTGCCGCTTCTCTTCCAGGCACGGGCATCTTTAGGCTGAGGCTTGGCTTTTCCTACACCTCACTCCAGCCTCCAGCCCGAAGAGGCTCTGATGGCTGTCAAGAGATGGCATCAGAGATGCCATAGCAGGTTGTTACCGCGGCCCGATGGCAGGCATCACCGACAGGCCCCTGGCCGGGCTGCAGTGCTCAAAGTTTGCCTGCGGGACCGCACTGTCCCTCCGTCTGCCCACGCACCAGCCTTCTCTCCAAGAGAGGTTTGTCAGCTCTCCAGCAGCAACGACAGCCTCGACCCGCAAGGCAGCACCTCCGAGGCAGCCCAGGTGATGTTAGAGCACAAACGCCCTCGTACATCAGTGGATTTGCACTCCTGACCCTTACTCAAGCCCCCTCCTTTCCTGACGCCAATACAAAGCAAATCAGCAACAACATCAGTCTATAGCAGTGCACCCCGGAGTAGTGATGCATCAGGACAAATGCTCTGCCGAGGATCAGCCATGCAACCGCCAGCTTGGGCTTTAAAATCTCCCTTCTGTGGCCTCCACGTCCAAGGTCAGGGACGCCTCTTGTGCTGCAGGTTCCCTGGGGTCCACCCTTGGTGCTCAGCACATCCTCAGCCTGCTCATGACAGGGACGGGGGGGTCTCTGCCCCATCACCGCCTGGCCCCCGTGCCGGCAGGAGCAGGCAGCGGCCGTGCACCCCAGCACAGGGGCCAAGGTCTCCTCCACCCTCCATGCTGCTCCCGCGGTGTGGGGAGGGTGGCCAGGGAGCAGGGCCAAGGGTTTTGGGGGGGAAGGCAGGGAAACCAGGCAGAAGTTGGGCAGATCAGATTGCAGAGTCTCTATGGCAACGGCACGGCGTAGGTGGACCAACACAATAGGGACGTGCAAGGTAAACCCGGCAGCGAGCAGGCAGCGAGCATCCATCCGCTCCCCGAGCATCCGTCCGCTGCCCGCTGCCAGGGACTGCACCAGGATTCCACACCCCCCCCGCCCCAAGAGCTTTGGGGTGACCCCCACCCTCCGTCAGGTGCCTCCAAACCCCGGGAAGCTCATCCCTGCAGGACCCCACGCCAAGGACGAGCAGGGCTGGATCCTCCGCAGGGTCCCCTGGACCTCTAGGACCTGCAGATCCGTCAGCACTGGAACCACCTCCCCATGGGGCTACAGCAGTCGGGTGCCTCCCACCGCAGGGTCCCTGGGGGTACCAGCACCGTGGGGTGCAGCGGAGGGTGCTGCACCCACCCTGCCCAGCCAGCAGAAAAGCAAGGGGGGAAGAGGCAGAGGGCACTGCCACGTGGCCGCTGATGGAGACCGACCTGCTCTTCTTTGCTCCCTGCCTAACGCTGCCGGCACCGCCGGAGCCAGGTCTGCATTACCGGCGGGGACAGAAGAGCTGCCTTTCTGGCTGCTGCAGCTCTTTGGCGTTCTCTCTCCCAACCCCGCTCAGCGCCAGCCCAGCACCGTGCCACCGGGAGAGGCAGCAGCCCCGGGCTGTCTCGCAAAGACCCCCACCGAGGCCAGCGGCAGAAGGAGCCAAATTTGGGTTAGGAACAGCAGGAAGCTTCAGGCGGCGGGGCAGGGATGGACGCACGCATTCACGTCGTTGTGCCCGCGTGTGCCGGAGAGGCAGGAATACGCGCGCCTCTTCCAGGCCGGCAGCCCCGATGGCAGTGCCGGCGCCGCGGTGAGGAACGGGGCAGCACTGGGAGCCCCAGCGCGCCAAGGCACATCCCACCTGCCGCTGGGACGGAGTCGGATCCAGCTCCTGATGGGAGGCCACTGGCTATCTCCCTGCTGGCTCGTTAATGCCCTCCCCAGGGCTGCCATCGCTGTCGCCAACGCGGCCGCATTTATTACCCACTTCTCAGGGACTTCAAGACCCGCTTCCTCCCTGCTGCGTGCGGGGAGCCCAAGGAGGAGCGGGGTGACCCACAGACCTTTGCATGACTCGCAGCTCCCAGGGAGCCGATTCCCAGCCAAACCTTGGGCCAGGTCTCTTTTAATCAGCCAGGAATTGCTCCCAGTAGGGGAAAAATAAGAGAATCAATAGAGACAGCTCTGGCTGCAGGCATAGGGATGGACACACACACACACACACACACACACACACACGCTTGTTCATGTTGCTCCCGACAGCCACGCACGCTCTCCTCCACCATTACAGCAGTTTGCAACGGTTCACGACGCGCTCCACCTCTGGAGACCAAGATCAGACACCGGGAAGAGCAACGAAGGGTCCCGCTTCTCGCTCCCATCGCCCCGGCAAGCTCCTGCCTGCCGCTTCGCTTCAGGCAGCGTCCGCAAGCCCGCCGTCACCACCGGTTCTGCAAAAGCAGGGTGCCCAGGTACCCTGTGTCCTGCCTGCACGGGGGCACCCCCAGCCCGGCCAGGCGCCCCGTGAGGACAAGACGATGCCAACCTCGCGCCAAGGCCACGGGCAACCTCTCCATGTGCCCGGCTCCGCTGCCTCTCGCGGGGCTGGAGCGAGATGCCGTCAACCCGCTCCTCCCGTCGCGGAGGTCCGGCTCCCCGGCCGGGTCGGGTACGCACCCAGGGGGGGGGTCTTCGTGGCGCCAGCAGGTCCCCCGCGGGAAGGATGCTCGGCCAAGCGAGCTGGAGGCGAGACAAGCCCCCGCATGGCGCAGGGATGCTGCACGCCCGGGCCACCATCTGCCCCTCTCTGGCTGCCCGTGCCGCAGCCCAGGCAGGGGAGAGGGGAGCAGTGTCCCCTGCCAGAGGGACGGGGACACGGGTGACGCCACGGGGCTGCCCTGGGAGGGCGGGGGCCGCACAGGGGGGC
>VZTV01030603.1:0-16956 GCA_013400875.1 Anhinga rufa
TAAACTGCTTCCATCAATGTCACAAGGACAAATTCACAGCTGTGAGATGTCGCAGCAAAACTGTCTCTTTTAATGCAGGGGAGCTGGGTGGCACAGCACAATGTCAAAGCAGTGCTCATAGTCACACATTGCAATGACAGAGTCCTGTGCCTGACTGAAATTGCTGTGATTGAGATGGTTCTTCACCATAAAGGGCGCAGGTCATGACAGTTACATGACAGAGAAAACAAGGGGCCAGATTTACAAACAGTCACTGTAATTTTCAGTAGTAAATGTTTACAACTCCGGGTAGCCCTGCTGCCAGTAGAGCCTCCTCCCATTACAACTGGGGTGTCCAGGTGCTTCCAGGAGGGAGCCAGACTCTTGAAAATGGGACAGGATTGTTTAGTTTTGAAAAGGATGGCAGGATCCCAGCACAGTCACAGCTTAGAGAAAGACACCTTCCTCTACAGTGAGTTGCAAAGATGACTAAAACGGCATACTTAACTTGAATGCAAATTAGCATAATTAGCTTTTTTAAGAAATGGAAAAAGAAAAAAGAAGCAATGGGAGGCAGAACAGAAATAAGAGCAGTTTACATGCAGTGCTTTCCCTGCCCACAATTCCCCTGCAGCCAAGTCCTTGCTTTCATATAAGTTTAGAATTGTCTGAGTTTCAGGCAGCTCTGCCCACTCCTCCTGATCCCCAGGAAATCCTTTCTGCCCTCTCCAGAAGGTCTATGCATGCCCTTCAGCCCTAGCTCCTCTCTCAGAGAGCTGACCCCAGCCCCAGCTATGGCTGCTGCCAATGTCAAGTCCTCACCTGAATGAGGTGCCCAGGCAGGGGCAGCCACCCTCCCGCTGCAGATGCTCCTTCCACCACACTCTTCTCAAAGGGACAGGTGTGCACAGTGATAAAACCTAAACGCTGTCCATGGCAAAAAGTGACAGAAGGATGTGGCAGAACAAGGAAAGGACTAGAAAGGGACAACCAGGATCATCCAGGAGATGTCATGAATCAGGAGAAATATGATGGATGTGTATAAACTATGAGTGCAATGGAGAAAGGTTCAGTCTTTCATCTTCTTTCCTTACGTAAGAATTAAAGGGCAATGAATGGCAATAGTGAATGATGGATTCAGAACAGATAGAGATGGTTCCTCACATGTTTAGTTTAGCTGTGATGTGGATACAATAAAGATTACCTGGATTCAAAACAGGACAGAAAAAAAAATTTGGATGAAAAAAAGATCTATTTAGCAGCACTGAATATAAGGCAGCATTTCTGTCTTGGGAGCTATGGATCAGTGGTTGCTCAGAGAATATTTGGATAAAGTATCACTATATGTTTGTGTGTCTCTTGTACCTTTCCCTACAATTCAGTGACAGGATCATTGGTGACCATCAGAGACAGGAAACTAAGGTAGACTCAGTAAAGCCAGGCTCATGGTCCTATGAAAAAGGAACTTTTGTTTATCCAACAGAAATTGTTTTTAAAAATGATATATATGAAGCCTCAGACCCACTGGATATGTTAGCCTAACTGCAAATAGGAGGGTGTCATGTATCCCTGATCAGAGAACACCAGCATAGCTCTCTCTTGGAAGGTAAGCGTTGACACTAGTAAGCTACTTCTTATATAAAAAAATAGAGATCTATTATTTTCCATTACAGCCAGTCACTGTGCTTTGGAATGAGCTTGAATCCTTTTGGGATTTTTAGTAAATAACCATGGAGAGATGTGGAGGAAATCAAAAGCGAGTGGGACAAGAGGGAAGCATTAAATGAATATTTAATTAATAAAACAAAAGGGGAAAGAAGGAAGCCAAATAAGCAGGACAACATGACATTTTTAAGGTGTCTGGGAAACTTAAACTCAAGACCCGTACCATGACAATCAGCGAAAAGGCAACGTAAGGGACCAAGAAAAGTAGAGGAAACAAAGAAACATTGGTCTTGGGAGACACCTTGTCTCTCTGTTAGGAGATTAAAACTGATTGCATTATGAACCTTTATTTATTTATGAGCTTAATTTTCTTTGTAAAAAAAGGTACAAAGATGCAGAAACCTTTACGTTAGTGTCATGGTTTGGCCCTAGTCAGCAACCAAGCACCACGCAGCCGCTCGCTCACTCTGCCCTGGTGGGACAGGGAGGAGAATCAGAAGAGTAAAAGCGAGGAAACTCATGGGTTGAGATAAAGACAGTTTAATAGGGGAAGTAAAAGCCATGCACACAAGCAAAGCAAACCAAGGAATTAATTCACGTCTTCCCATGGGCAGGCAGGTGTTCAGCCATCTCCAGGAAAGCAGGGCTCCACCACGCGCAATGGTTACCCGGGAAGACAAATGCCATCACTCCCAATGTCCCCCACTTCCTTCTTCTTCCCCCACCTTTATATACTGAGCATGACATCACATGCTATGGAATATCCCTTTGGTCAGTTGGAGTCAGCTGTCCCGGCTGTGTCCCCTCCCAGCTTCCCATGCACCCAGCACAGCATGGGGAGCTGAAAAAGTCCTTGACTAGCGTAAGCGCTACTGAGCAACAACTAAAACTTCTCCACATTATCACCACTGCTTCAGCACAAATCCAAAACACAGCCCCATACTAGCTACTGTGAAGAAAATTAACTCTATCCCAGCTGAAACCAGGACAGTTAGAGAAGCAAACCAACAATACCTGCACACAACAGCATCAGCAGTGCCAGCTAACAACTCTCTTCACACAGAGTGACACTTTTGATCTCAAGAGTAATTTTAATTTTAACAATGTCTAAGGATTTTTTTCTGCTTTACTTATATCCATCTTTGGTAAAATAAGGTCCTTATTGTGCTTAAACTACTCCGTTCCTCTTTTTCCCTTCAGCTTCTATATTACTGGTGATGATCTTTCTACACCTCTCTGATTATACATTAATCAATTAGATAGGGTCTTGCCAGATAGGTTCAGGTTGTTAAATTTCTCCATTCTTCCAATCCCTTCAGTAATTCCATTCCCAGATTGTAGCCTGGTCAATTAACAAGTCCTTTACAGACCAAAAAGGCCATAGTTATTTCCCAGAGGAAAATATATAGCAGCATGCACCACTGGTTTCTGACTGAGGAATCTGAAGATCAAGACTTAGCACCTGAAATACCGAACTACTTGAATAAATTCTTCTGGAAGTTCACAAGCAAGATTCATTTTATTCCAAGATCACATATGCCAATTCTCAAGAGGGAGTAATTTTTTTTTTTAATGCTGTTTAGCATGAGATCAGTTCCAAATTTCCTGACATTTAACTTGGAAATGTCTTCTTAGAGGATTGTTAAGGAGGCCACCTGGTTTTGCCCTGGGGAAGTCTTTTTTTTTCCTTTCATGTATATACTTTGACTCTTTGCGATGTCAGATACTAGATTGTCTTTGAATGCTTTTTCTTTAAACGTTTTCCTGCCCATTATTTTTATTACTTTCCTGTTTATTCTATTTATTAATTTTCTTCATTTCAGTTTCAGTTCTGGAGCTTTCTGCAGTTTATTAGTAGTATTTATTACAGCTTAATGCTGGAAAATATGCATCACTGCTGGATTACGCAAACAGAAAATGAAGCAGTGCACACAATTAAAATTCTCACCTAACTGTTATTAAGAAGCAACCAGATGAAGTTTTCAAGTGCTGCTCACTGCTTCATCACCTTGACAATTGCTGTGCTATCCTAATTAAAAAAGAGACAAACCAAAAATATTGGAAGTAATGGCAGCACTTTGACAAAACAGGCAGGATTAGCTGTCATCTTATTTCCCGAGGATGGCAGTGGTTTAATACTACAGCATCCTGCAACACCAGCACTATCTCAGAAGGAACAGCCTGTAGTACCTTCCCTCAGACCATGTAAAATTACAGACTAAAGGTCCTTTGGATGTTTCGTTATAGGGAACAATAAATAAAGCTAATTAAAGGAAACATCTTGTTCATATTACCCAGCCTTTTAGGAACAACAAGGCCTAAAACTGTCATACTATATAAGTCATGAGTTCTGCAACTCTTAAATTTAAAATTATGTATGATGTTCTTGTCAAAACATGTCCCTCTATAACCTGAATTATTATTGTGAGTGGGCAAAACGTGATGTTTAACTCATAGAAAGAAACCAAATAGAAAATTTAGACTTCCTTTTAGCAGTAAATAACATTAAAAGAAGTGGCATAGAGCACATTTCAACAATCTGCCACAGGCTAAGTAAGCGGGAAACACAGCTCGATGAAGCAACACAGTAGATTGATTCATTAGGTTTGCATACCAGCAGAGCTTGGTTTGCACCCTGTCTTGAGTGAGAAGTAAAAATAAAAGCAGCTGCCTCAACTGTAGCCTTCCTATAGTACCAAAAACATCAGTTATGCTCTCATATGGAGAAAGCAGCAAAGATGACAGGCAGCTATATATTGAGATGACAACAGGAAACCGACATAGCAAGGTTTTTCTGTACAAGTGTAACAATGGGAGGTTAAAGCAGCAACGTTCATGGAACCAGAGATACACATAATTGGAAACAACAGGAAAAGGTAATCCCTGCCTCTGTGGCACTGAGACAACACTTCCACCATTTTGTGACACCTCCAGAACAAGATGTACTTTCCTTTGACCACTGCTGTACCCACTAGAGCCAAACTGGGAAGTTTCATATATTCTTTTCTTCATATATTTTCTTCTGGCTGCAGCTGTGCATTTTATCAAACATTCACTTTAACAAATATATGATTTACAATAAAAATATTTTAAATATCTAGGAATTTGCTGAGACACAGTATTGCTAAGTCTGACTGAAGACACAACTCTATCTCATACATGAAAACAAGAATGTCTACTCATGTAGAACAGGAGCTGTAGTTACATTCTGCCAAAGTTTGCTTGAGTGTTTTCTAGATTCCATCTTTCCTTTTTCTAATGTAGCATCAAAGGATAGCAAATACAACATAGCTATGATTTTATTATCTTATTGTTAGTATCTTATTCTGCATTGCTTCTCTGCTTCACTCCAGTATTTTTGTTCTGCATGGCACCCAGAAAAATCTCTATTAAAAGCAGTGCACACTGTATGACTATTATGTCAGGCTTTTTCAGTCTTCTGACCATGTCACAAATTCTCTTGACTTTTTAATTAATAATTTGATAAACATTTCCTTAAATGATAAGCAAACACTATTCATATGCTAAACTCACTGAACCGCATTAGGTAAAGCAATTACCACCAACCCACTCAGACAGTCATAGCTTCTGTTCAGAACCTGCTGTTCAACAGTTTCCCAATGATTCCAAAGTTTTCTCACAGGAGTTTCATAAGAAATTTCAACTGACACAGATCAGCTCTGTTGCAAAAAACGGCAGTCTTGTCTCTCCCATATTGCCAGGTTCTTGTTTGTCTCCTTCTCCCCAGTTCATATATCAGCTCCATCACTCAAGTACTGAAAGCCATCCTGACTATTGAGGTAAGCTAAACATAGTCTCTAGGGCGGTATTTTTGTCAGGTTCAGTCCAGTCCAGATGAGGTCACTCGTGTGGCTCCCTGCATTGTTGCACAAAGTCTTGTACCCGCTGCCCAGATAGAGCAGAGGAGAAAAGTGCCAGACTAGCAGTAGGCAACTATCATGATGCATGAAAAGGACGTATGGCTTCTTTTGATGGCCAGACCAGAATATTCTGGCTTAAACTGCCTGTGAAGCAATGGTGTAATGCATAATCTAGGCATGACAGAAAGTTTGTGCTTTTCATGCTTCCAGTGAAGAGCAAGAATTCAAAACTCCTGGGGGGAGCAAAGAGATACTTGAGAAAAAGATGTAGGGAAGTGGCCAGTGACAGTCAGTCCTGAGGGCACTGAGCCTACTCTGGCTGTACAAAGTGTGTTTGTTAATTTGATCACGCCCTAGAAATACTGAAACATAAGACTGCCCCGCACAGAGGCCTGTACATACTGGGCCTGGTTTTCTAAATCAGTGTGTCTTGTTGCCAAAATTTCTCTTGCAAATCAGTCACCTCCAGAAAGTGATTCTTGCCTTCACAATTACCTGAAAATTGCCCTATCTGCATGTACAAATAAACACAGTTCCAGATTAGTAGAGGAACAGCAATGCACATTCACTTCCAGCAATCAGCATTCCTGCATCAATAACTGACTTCCCCCTCCAAGGTTTTCCACTGCACTTACTACTTTATTTCTAACGAATCTAACAGCAGAAATGCCGTTTCCTTTGCTTTACCTCTCTAATTTTGGTTCTTATGTGTAACAAAGGAGCTACAAAATATTATGAGGGAAGTAGTAATAGGGGAGATGATTATACCTATAAAACAATGGACAACTTTTCCAAAAGTTTGACTCCATGGTTCTGCTTACTTTAACTGGCAAATTAGCCATGATGATCCAATCACATACCACAGAGATTGCCAAGTTATGTTCACATGAATATTTTTTTTCCCTAATTAGGGCAGCAATGAAGGCCTCTTTCTATTACTAGTGTTGAACATTTTCACCTCAAGACCAATACAAAGAGGAGATGCATTTGAAAACTTTAGTCTTTGTGGAGCAGCACAAATCACAGCCCTTTCAGCTACTGGGCTTGAATGGGGAGCACTTATCACCTGATGAAGAAAACATGCAGGAAACAAGCAATATTGATTTGGACAGAAACAGTTAAAAAAAACATCCCTTTCCCAAAGGGATGAGGGATTCCTTCATACCTTCATTTCACAGCTTCCTTTGCTTTGGGAAGAAAATGTTTGAGAGAGACAGAGCTGGAAACCGAAACAAACATCCTTATTTTAAAAGGCTTGCAACACTGGAAAAGAACACCAGAGCCAAGTCCCTGCTGCCTGCAGCAAGAATCAAGTGAAAAGCCTGCTCGTTCCTGCCAATTAAAATTTGTGGTTTTCTTTTGTAACCCTAACAAAGTCACTTCTATGGATGTTTTATATGTTTTATACGTTTTATATGTTTGCTGCCTCTGGGTCTCCAAGGAAAAGGAAGCTAAACACCTTACCTTCATGAGGTACAACATTTATCACAACTACTCTGCATCTTTAAAATGTGTCTGAGTCCTTTAAGGGTATTTTAAAAGAGGAGAGTAAAAATGATAAGACTGGACAAAATCCCAGGACAACCATTTAAAAGGTGTATTAAATGCACATGAAACAACATTTCAGATGCATTACCTAAGAAGGATACATTAACTCGTGAACATTCCTCCAGGAGACCTTGTATGAAAAGGAACATATGCTCCTTTGGTTTCTTTTTAATGCAATTTCAGTAATACTGCCTGTCCATCAGTATCCTAGTGTTTTCCTAAATGTACACTGCAGGGGAGTGAGAATACCAGGAATCCTCCTCCTTTTGTTTCTGGGATTCCTTTGCTATTGTGTTTTTACAACCTAAAAAACAAAAAGAAAACAGAAAAAGAGTACAACACCATGAAAAAACCCCACCCAATTTATATGACCTATACCTCTGCAGTAGTGAAGTGGGTTGACCCTGGCTGGACACCAGATGCCCACCGATACCGCTCTGTCACTCTCCCTCCTCAGCTGGACAGGGGAGAGGAAAATATAATCAAAAACTCGTGGGCTGAGATCAGGAGAGATCACTCACCAATTACCGTCACGGGCAAAACAGATTTGACTTGGGGAAAATTTAATTTAATTTAATTTATTACCAATCAAATCAAAGTAGGATAATGAGAAATAAAAACACATTCCCTCACCCCTCCCTTCTTCCCAGACTTAACTTCACGCCCGATTTTCTATACCTCCTCCCACCAGCAGCGCAGGGGGACAGGGAATGGGGGTTGCGGTCAGTTCATCACACATTGTCTGTGCTGATCCTTCCTCCTCAGGGGGAGGACTCCTCACACTCTTCCCCTGCTCCAGCGTGGGTCCCTCCCATGGGGTGCAGTCCTTCAGGAACAGACTGCTCCAGCGTGGGTCCCCCACGGGGTCACAAGTCCTGCCAGCAGACCTGCTCCAGCGTGGGCTGCTCTCTCCACTGGTCCACAAATCCTGCCAGGAGCCTGCTCCACTGTGGGCTTCCCACAGGGTCACAGCCTCCTTTGGGCATCCACCTGCTGTGGTGTGGGGTCGTCCACAGGCTGCAGGTGGGTATCTGCTCCACCATGGATGTCCATGGGCTGCAGGGGGACAGCCTGCCTCACCATGGGCTTCACCACGGGCTGCAGGGGAATCTCCGCTCCAGCACCTGGAGCACCTCCTCCCCTCCTTCTTCACTGACCTTGGGGTCTGCAGGGTTGTTCCTCTCACATATTCTCACTCCTGTCTCTGGCTGCAAGTTGTGCAGGTTTTTATTCCCATCTTAAATACGTTATCCCAGAGGCGCTACCACTGTCACTGATGGGCTCAGCCTTGGCCAGCGGTTCATCCGTCTTGGAGCCAGCTGGTGTTGGCTCTGTCGGACATAGCTTCTAGCAGCTTCTCACAGAAGCCACCCCTGTAGCTCCCTCATTACCAAAACCTTGCCATGCAAACCCAATACAAGCAGTTTTTAAACGTTTTCAGGCATCTTGAAAATGTGTAACTCAAGAAAAAATGTTAGAAGAAATAACATTTAGATAAAACAACTAGCCAAGAATAGCCAGTTGAACCACAAGATCACAATATTTTCTGTAAAGTGAATTAGGGAACAGTGATATGGTTTTTTACATCTGTTGGTAATGCATTCAATATTTCTGGTTAGAACTCTAAAAACCACTTACAAGTACCAACCTTATATGTATTAGGAAAAAGAATATTCAGAACAGAACTTCACCTCCATTCAGCTCTAAATAACCAACAGCAGGACCCTGGGATATGCATAAGAATCAATGTATTATTTAAACCGATATTTTTTCCAGAAAGGTTTTGAAAGTATGCTGCACATGTCCAACTTCATCACAAGCATAAATTTCAGTTTTATGACATCTATCTTAAAATGTGCCAAAACACTTCTTGCAGGCATATTAACAATGTACATTCCCAGACAAACAACATTTATTCAATTACAGCACAAATTACAATCTGTGCAGGTCTCTTTTCCCTTTCCTCCATGTTGGCTGAGATCCGTAGATAGCCTTGCAGTATGGTAAGAAAACATGTTCAATTTTTCAATTACAGATGACTAAAAGTTGTTTAATGTATAAAATGAAGTATAACAATCAAAGAAAACATCTAGGAAATTCAACATTTTAATTGAGACTAAACTCAACTCACAAGTTTTACCACCCACACAACACCTGAAAAAGACTCTGTCTTTGTGAGATCAGTGCCCTCTGGTTTATGCTGGCATGCAATCAAAATTCTCATTTACTTCTAGCACTTAATTTAAAAATAAAGGTATGATTTCTAGCATTTAACAATTTTCTTCTTCTGATTACTCATAAGTCTTTATATTTTTCATTCTTAATCAGCTTCAGAAATTAGAAGATTTTATGCACAATTGTCTCTTTTACTTCAGTAAAAAAGAATCAGTAGGCCTTTCCATTCTCTTTCTGCTATTTGCTGCTCCAGTTAGTCTGCCCCCTCATCTGTTTTTATTAAGCTTTGCTTTATTTCTGAGATTGAATTCACAAGCTTAGCAAATTATGAGGTTGACTCTTGCTTCAGTTCCTTAATTTCCCTCCTAAATTAGCTGACAACCTGCTGGGGTGCTGGGGTGGACCACTGTCTCTTTTCCCTGCTATTGTTAGGCTGTTCATTCTTCCATTGCTTTGAATTAAACAGTAAAAGTTTTCTCACTGATCATGTTGTTTTCTTAATTATATTGTGGTCTCAGCTTTTCCCTGATGACTGCCACCTTTAAATAAAAAGTAGAGGCTGATTTTTAAGGCTTATACACAGGTCAGACACTTATATGCCTTTGGCCCTTGAAGTTTTGCTGGATACATTCAATGCTGCATCAAGTCACATAAACCTGGGCTGTCTGTAGAACGGAATATGAATCTCCCTCCATGTCATGCCTTTTTACATCACAGCAATTGAAGGTCACATTTTTTGTGACATGCACCCATATTACCACAAAGATATATTTGAATTCCAACATCTCAGACAGGCTTTGTTCAGATCCCACTGTGCAATTACTGTGCTACTATTTAGTGTAATAATGCAACTGCACGGTCTCATAGCTTGGAGAACATGTAGGAAGCATGATAAGTTCAAACACAAATCTAAGTCACAGATGCCAGCAGGGAACCATTTTCATGGCAACTGAAGTGCTTGCATGCTCCCTCCACTACTGCCAAAGAGCTTCTCACTTCTCCTGATGTCTAAGCAACATTTGTCCTCCTCTTGGGGAGAAAGGTAGAAGACCACCATAAACATTACCTGCAGTCTCATTCATTCACCCAAGCAGGAAAGTCTGCCTGAAAAGCTGAATTTGCAGCCATCTGTGCTTATCATCTGCTCCAGTTACAAACACATTGGAGGAAGAATCCCTAGAATTTCCTAAAAAATAACATGTAGACTAGATGACAGTGTAAAGAGAGAATAACAAGATCCACAAATTTTCTTAGCCAAGCTGTTTAACAAGACAGAAAGAGAAGAAAGTCACCAGTTCTTACTTTTCAAACTCATAGAAGCACTTACCAGATTTATTTTTCTATTACCATAGTGGTTGCTTGCCATTGTTTTCTCTTAGTATCCATTTTAGGGATAAGAAATTACTGGGCCAAATTGCTTTAGTCAGAAGTGGGTTGCAGTGTCTTTATCAATCTGCCATTCCTTTTTCTTAATTCTTATGTTTATTGGTTCAACTTTTCTCCCCCAAAGCAAGTCAAGAGATATTGCCTCATACCTAAACTTTTGTGGAGTTGCAGTCACTTCTTTCAAAGATGCTTCCCAATCCATGTCCATTTTGCGTGTAGAGGGATTTTCCTGATCTATGCTCATTTTGCATGTAGAGGGTTTGCAAAACGTGACTGCAGAAATAGAAAGTGATTTGGAATGGTGTTTCAGAGGCAGCTGCATAGCTGCTGGCCCTGGATTCCCAAGCCTAGAGGGTAAAGAGCCCATTCAAAATGTTTTGGTTTTTTTTTTTTTTCTAGAGCAGTGCAGGAAAATATAGCTAACTTTTTTTTTTTTTTAAATGTGGTACATAAAGAAAAATATTACTCTAAAAGAAAGATATGAATAGGAGAGGAGTTTCCCCAGACTATAGTTCAGATGTACTCCAACCTACAGAAGAGGCAGACAGACCTGTGTCTCTGAATACAAGCAAGGCCTCCCCATGCATTCTTCACTAGAACACCAAAGGATACGACCTGTAGTGTAAAACATTTGTAACACAGAGTTCCCATTTTCTATTTAAGCTTGCTTTTTTTCACTTGCTCAAACTTTGAATTAGGCTGCAGTTTATAATCTGCTTTTGAAGTGGTACAAACAAGTTTTCTGGGTGCCAGCATTTTTCTTGCCCACAGTGGGGTCCCTGGTCTTCTGACATTTGTTGTGCTGAATTCTTCCATCTTATAATAGTGGAGGCTTCTACTTCCTTCCTTCCAGCTCTTCTCATCATGCTATGCTCAGACTCTTGTCTGCCTCTTCAAGTGCTCAGACAATTACCACATCAGAGAAGATAAACTAAATTTCTGACTAATGGGTACTGTGACAGTGTAATTATCTCATGGCAGGAAATCTTATTTATTTATTATCCAAACAAGTATAAAGTTACAGAAAAGCAAAATACTGCTAAGGGACAAACATGAGATTCTGTCTTCTGCAAAAATGTTTTGGAGGGCAGGAGAAGGATCATCCCTCCAGAGTTACTTAGCCTCAGCTATCTCAAAAGACTAGGAGAATAGTCTTGGTCTTTGATCATGGACCTACCTAGTCACCCAGGAGAAATTTCTGATCTTTCTTAAATTGCCTGTGGCCCTGAAATCAGTCCAGATAGCCTACTCTATTGTACCTTGGGGAGCCTCCTTGGTAAGCCTGAAGTCCTTATATTAGCTAAAGGTAGGCTTCAACCTATGATCACAACAGATTAGATATTGAAAGTGCATTTATAGCATCCCAAAGACATGCTGCTTAGATTTCATTCAGAGATCTCTCAAAAGAAGAGGAAGTTTTTGTTATCTTTTGTGCGGTAGCCTAATGGTTAAAACACCTACCAAACAAATAGGAGATCTAATCCCACAGCAGCACTTCCCAGGTGAGAAGGATACTGAAGAAAGAGGTTTTGAAACATAATCACTGAGTGGTCAGGAATACTAGATTCATAGGACCAGATAATGAACAAATTAAATGGAGTATAAATCTGGCCTAGGATTTATGAGTTGGAGAGAACAGACCAGGTCTCCTGGCTCTCTTCCAGAATATTTCTTGATTTTACCCTGTGCATATGTAATTTAAAATGCATAAATGTTCCTAAGAAAACAGATTAAAAAGTGCTAAACACAGAATTACTCTCATAACTTCTACATTAGATAATGAAGGAAGTAGTAAAAGTAACAGTTCTAAAAGTGCATTCGTTGTGAATTCAGATCTTCTAAGAAGGAACAAAAAACAGGCAGTGTATTTATTTTGTTGAGAAAGATTCATTAATAAGGTAAAACAAGTACAGAAGACAAAAGGTGGATACATTTGCGACAAGCATTATTTTTCAGAAACTTTCTGTAACTGAATTTAACACAAATCTTTAAAAAAACACAGTAAGAAAAATTTGAGAACTAAAAATTTTTGACAAATTATTAGGCATGCTATTCAGCCACTACAAATCCTCACTGGAATGCACAATTTTGTAATATTTCATGCTGAAAGCTGAAGTATAAAGGAATGCAAATATCTTTCAAATTTTCTGATTTTATTCCTGTATCTTCAAATTGATAAATAAATTAATAAACATTTGGTGTATAAGTTATTCTTTATTGGGTTAAAAAAAAATTTAACTGTCTGCAAAGAGCAATACACAGTATTAGTACAGCAATGACTGAAGGCGTTATATTAAAGGGGTGCAACGTGACCGACTTGAAACAGCCCTCTGGGGAACAGAACAGGCTAGCATGTGTTCATAAATGAAAAGTTAGGAAAACATCAGAGACTGCTTGACGTAAGCTTTCAACAGCAAAGCCATGACCCTCCAAGGTATACTGGAGCTCTCCATTACACCGCATGTTCTTTTCTGTGAGCCAAAATTCTATTCACATCACTGAAGTTTCTCAAAAACAAGACTAAAACAAATACGTGTGGTCCAATGATCTCATCAAAGAAAATAGTTTTGCTCCACACTTGGAAAAAAACAAAAAACGTATATACATACTATGTACAAGATACAAGTGATCTCTGTTATTTCTGCCTGTTGAATTCTAAATGCATGTTTTGAATTGCTAAGGAATACATTTTCAGACACTAATGATAGTAAGCTGCTAGCTAGAAGCCGGGATAATTAATTTAGAAAGCATAGAAGAAAGGTGTTGCGGTTTAACCCTTTGGCAACTAAGTACTACACAGCCGCTCACTCACCCTCTCCCCTCTCCCCCGGTGGGATGGGGGAGAAAATTGGAAAAAAAAAAAGGCAAAACCTGTGGGTTGAGATAAAGACAGTTTAATAGGACAGTAAAGGAAGATGATAATAATAATAATAATAATAATAACAATAATTAATAATAATAATAATATCTTGTATTGTTGTTATTAATATTAATATTATTATTATTATAAAATAACATACAAAACAAGTAATGCACAATGCAATTGCTCACCACCTGCTGACCAATGCCCAGCTTGTCCCTGAACAGTGATTGCTGCTCCCTGGGCAGCTCCCCACAGTTTATATACTGAGCATGGCACCATATGTTAGGGAAATATCCCTTTGGACAGTTTGGATCAGCTCTCTTGGCTGTGCCCCCTCCCAGCTTCTTGTCCACCTGACAAAGCTTGGGAACCTGAAAAGTCCTTGACTNCTTGGGAAGCTGAAAAGTCCTTGACTAGTTCAGCACTACCCAGCAACAACTAAAACATCAGTGTGTTATCAACATTATTCTCATACTAAGTCCAAAACACAGCACTATGCCAGCTACTAGGAAGAAAATTAACTCTACCCAGACAAAACCAGGGCAAAAGGCATGCATTGCTCATATTTCATAATACCTAGGTTATACTCAAGATAAATAATGAAATCTAAAACAGGACATTTTAAAAATAATTTACATAGTACTCCCATGATAAGTGAAGATCAAGTAGAATAATTAATCATCCTCTCTGAGCCAAAAGAGATAGGACCAGCCACAAAAAGACATGCAGGAATAATAAAGAACTAAGTCTAACTGGTTTTATCAGGAAATTCACAGTCTACTTAGAGAAAATGTTGCCTTTAGTCAGAGAAATGCATGAATATTAATGACAACTTAAACATGATAAATAACCACTCTCATTGGCATAAAGGAAGACCCAGTTATTACTAAATGTTATAGGGGGATTTACCTAGTATAGGTTTGTTTAGACAATCTCATCTCCTCATTGAGGTAGCTGATATGCCCAAGGAACCCTAGAATGGCAGTGGCTAAGGGAGACTGTGGATAGACAGGTCATTAGCCCCTGGGCCTGTCCTTATGCAGCTTCTCATCTCATAGCAAATATGTGTAAGGTTTTCAAGGAACTGGGAAGGAAAGTTGTCGGTGTTTTCTTAAACTGAACACCTGATAGTATTTTGAAGGGCCTGAGGATAGCTAGGAGTTGCAAGCTTACAGAGGTTGAGCAGTGGCGACTCCACCTTTGCTGGTAATTTGCTGTGGTAGATCATTTTGGCCAAGATCCTTGTGAATCTTAGAGCATCCAATTCACTGATTTTTTTTGCATGCCCAATTCCAATAGAAAACAATAAATATTAGGCATGTAAAATGTTTGCTGAGATCTTAACGTCTTTTTAACCATCCACAGTCTATATGGGGAGCCCTGTATGATAGCGGTAAGAATGTCTCAAGAATCAGGCTAAGACACATCCCTTACATGCTAAAAAGATCCTGAGGTCTATTGCTTGTATAACATTATGTTCCTTCACAGGTGCTAAGTAAACATGAGCCATATTCCCACAGACAAGAAGTTACTTGCAAGAGAAGAAGATACAAAAATGCTGTGCCCATGGAATAATGTAAAGCAAACAAATGCAAAAGCCAAAGGCTATCCACATGTAAAGAAGATGTAAGACATCTTTTCAGAAAAATGTATGTAATACATAACAAAAAATGGAAAAAGAGAACGTAATTATAAGAACTTAGATATATATTAGTCTTTCAATAGACCACATATTCCCCAGGAATAGCTAGAAAATCCAACCTTTTGTAAGCCAATATAACATCCTCTCCAAAAATAAATATGAATTAACATCCCCACAGTAGAAGTCAAAATAACAGCATATGTTTTAAAAAAAAAAAAAAATATTTTCCTTAATGCTCTGTATTGTGTTGTGAGGTTCCTAATCTGCCCTACATTCTGGCACCGGAAATATTTAATTAAAGCCCTCTGTCTATTCCAAGACTGCTCTGAAACATCCACCCCTTAAAGAATTTTATTCTTATCATTAAATACTGGTGCTTACTCATAAGGCATGTCCTGATCAATGAAAATCAGGATGTAGTAGTTATGGGGACTGCAAATCCTGCCAGAATCATTCTGTGACTCCTTTCTCTTAGAGGTACAGCAATCCATAATTCATACCAGTAATTCACAATGATCAGGGTACTAAATGCTACAGACTAGTTTGGTTTCCTCTTCCAAAGGAGGATCACAAGTTAGCTCTGGCTACCTTTCGGGAATCTGTGCCTAACAGATAACCCAAAATCCCTGCCTAAACTACTGGATTAGCCCAGACTTTTCTGGGTTTGGTCAGTACCTTGGCCATAGCTCCGAGTGCTGCCCTGCCCTATTAAGACAATGCTCTAGATCGACAATTGTGATGTCCTGCTTTAACAGGCTGCCATGAAAATCCAAAAGAGAAATCATGCCTGGTAAATCTACTGGAGTACTTCCTCTGCCTATAAGGGGATTTATAGAAAAGATAGAACCAGACTCAGAGACAGAATCAAATATACTGATTAACCTGCAAAGTCCTTCACAAAGCCCTATAAATTATACCTTCTTAAACATTATTTTTAATTATTTTGGATTACTCTTGTGTAAGCATAAGACCTGCTGTTTGCTACTAAAGTCATGTCTTCCCTTATATGCTCTAAAACAAAAGATTCTCCATGAGTCCAGGAAAAAACATAACTGCCCAACTGCCATCAGTCTATTTTTTGCAAAATTCAGTAACGCAGATCTGCAGAAGATGAAGTTACAAAAAGAGATGCTTCTCTTCTGTTCCGGCAGTCCATCTTCAAACAGTGGCTCTTCTCCATATTACAGACACCATTACCCCATCTTCCTGTGACATAACAACTGCCTTCTCATCTCCTCTGAGTCCCCAAGTTGTTTTCCAGAATCTGCTGGTGTTCTTGGATAGTTTCAGAACAACCTTCATCCATTTACTTTGAAGTTTTCTCATACCCTAGAATGCCCCTGTATTTTGATATTTGCTGTTTTGTAGCTTTGACCCCAGACACAGAGAGAGTTTTCATCTCAAAACTAAGTCAAAAATAAGTTAAAAGACATCAGGTTGCCCCTATAGAAACAACTTTATCTGAAAAACTGAAATAAATGATGGTGGTCTAAAGAAAGACTTCAGGGTTTTTTTTAGCCATGATTTTCTATCACTATTTTTCTTAAATAATTTATTCCTGTTCCTTGACACTGACAGAAGGGCTGTCTTCTATGCTTGTTTTTGGATGAAATTTGAAGCATAAGAAAAATACTTCAGATGATTTGCTGCAGTGTGTTCTCACCAACATAAGTGGCAGAGGTTTTAAGCCACTTACCCCTTGAAAGAGCATATCTTCTCTATTTCTAATGAATTTATGAGTGGCTACATGGCAAATATAAAAAGGACAAGAGATCACTAGTCTAAATCCAGAATAGATTAGAATCATAGAATCATAG
>VZTV01030604.1:0-27360 GCA_013400875.1 Anhinga rufa
CCATTGCCCCTTGTCCTGTAGTTAAGCTGCATTACCTTGTAGGTGGATGTAGACTTTACATGGGGGCTGGGGTCTGATTTCTGGTCAAACCAGCTGTGGCACCTCCTCCAGGCTTGTGCCCTCTGTGCCAAGATGTTTTGTTTTTAAGACACTGGACCCATCTGAAGATCACCCAGGCTAATCTCCACTGGCTCCCATGAATCCATGCCAGGCAGTCCATTCCGCATGGTGAGAGCCTCCTTCCTAATGATTTGATGGCACTGAGCAAGCTTGACTCAGAGCACTGAATATAATATACGAAAGTCTGCTGAAGTTGGGTAAATAGAAAATGGATTGATTTTAGGAAAATCCACCGCTGCCTGACATAATTATTTTGCCATTTTTGGACATTGGTATGTGCATCCCGTGAATGCTGAAAGGGCAATTAATCCAGTCTGTTTTCTGAGAAAGATGAGTTTCCTAAGAAAACAATTAACATAATCATTATAATGAGAAATGATCTCATAACATTTTTTTTCCTCAGAAAAATGAAATGGGAAATATAATTCAGGTATCTTACTAATGGACATTTCTGGCAGGATAAAATATGGAAGACCATTTTTATCACAGGCGTTGGGATTTTAGCTACAGTGAATTATTATCAATATCTAAAAGACCAGAAGATCTTAAAAGCTGAAGTTTCAAAAATAAGCAATGTAAAAACCGACATCAATCACAGATTGAAACTACAGGGCAGGAGGGTGAACAGCCATTGAATTTACACAGGAGGATTGCAAATGCAGTGCTCTTTTTTTGAAGCTTCTAATACTTGATTCCATTGTAACCTTTTGTTAACAAGAATTTAAGTAGTTGCACCTCCCCCCCCGCATAAATGAGATTATTTTATGTAGAATATACAAGCAGTGCAGCCCATTATTAATGTGGTCTCATACACTTCATCATATTTATAGTCTTACCAAACGTTAATGGTTTTGTTGAAGTCTTCTTGTTGAATATCTGCTTTGCACTGAAATTTTACATAGCAAATTTTATACAACACAACTGACTCATTTCATAGAGTTATGCCTTGCTCTGCTGTGGAGCTGTGCTGGTTTCCCAGGTGGGCACTGTCCTGGGGCTGTGAGCTGGTCCAGCTGAGTCCCACAGCTCTGCTGACACTGTTGTTCAGCTCTGGGTGAACCTGTGTAGCGCCAAGAACTACTCACAGCCTCACCAGAGCGTTTTAAGCACCCTTGATGCTTTCTGAGTTCAGAAGAGATATTTAAGCAGCCTTTCATGTCTCTTACACCTGCAGGAGGTTCTTTCAGAAGGTCCTCTGTCCTCCTGGTCTTTTCTCTCCCGGTCCTTGCCTTTGCGCCCTGGTGCTGATGTTTTGTGTGATAGTCACTCAGGTGTGGGCAGACAGTGTGAACATATCTGTCCACGACTGCAGCTGCAGATGTTCTCCACCTTATTACAGAACTCCCGACAGAGATACCTTTCAAGCAAAACACCACCACATATTCAAAGCAACCCCCTTCCCCATGCCACCTTTCACACATCACCTCTTTGTCCCACCAGGTGTTCACAGGACATCCTCTCCTTGTCTGAGTTACATGGAAGGGGTTTTACTTCAGGCTTACACTGAGAGGGCTGGTCAGAGAGCGACTCCTGGGCCAGGTAAGGTATGCAGGCAACTGAAGTGCAGTTCATGAAGGGTAATGTCACGTACCTGGCATCAGGGTTGCGCTGGTCAAGAGGCTGAACCCCTGTGGTGGGAGGGAGGTAGTCAAAGGGGGCTGCTGAAGCTGGCTGTTAGACCACGCGGGATCCTGCTTGGTCCTGTGGCAGTGCAATGGGACCTTTAGATTTAAGAGGCTTGTTGCCTCCTCCCTCCTCTCAGCAACCTGATGGTGTGTCAACCATGGGCAGGTTTGTAATAGCTTCTATACAGCCTACTGGTGTGAGTGTTGGTACGTGGCAGCAGGCAGTTACTACTGAATCATGAGCTTTTCTCGCTGCATCTGGGCAAGCTGGCAGTCTCAATGTTTGGACAAGCTGCAGTAATGTTTTTCGGCAGGACTCAGTGTGTCTCTTTCCAAACATTAATGTGCAAAGCTCATACCTGCCCCAGATAGACTTAGAATGATGGAGAAAACACCTGCTCCCTGAGTAGATCATTCCAGGAGTTAATTATGCTCAGTGTGAAAATTGTGGTCCTTATTTCTGTTTTGGTTTGGCTTGGCTTCCAGCTTCCTTTTCCTTCAGCTTTGACTATTAGAAATCTCCTAAACAGATACTTCGATTGTATCAACTCTGAGCTTTCTCTTCAACAAACTAAGTAATTTGACATTCTTCTGTTATTAGGTTCCCTGGGTTTCAAATCATTCTTCTAAGTCCTTTTGGAAGTCCATTCACATTTTTCAGAGTTCTGCAAAGAAAGTAGCAGTTAGTGCTGGGCAATATTCTAGGTTTGGCCACAGAGTCATCATCTCAACTGTGGTGCAGGAGTGCTCTGGGGAGTGTTGTACATTCTTGGTCTCCTAACCATGCATTAAATTAGAGCCATTCTGGCTGTGAGTTTGTCGTTGCATAAAGCAGAGTAACAGAAATGGTATCATCACTGCTTCCTCAGACCCCAGTGCTCTACAAGCCAGCCCATGTCTCTCTGAAAGGCCACAAGCATATTTTCTATTTTAATTAAAACCCCTCAAATGTTCAGTTCATTTCTGAAAAAAAGTTATTAGAAATCTACCTTCCATAACTTATTTCCAAGCCCAGATGCCTATATTAGCTACAATGTTAATTCTGCTTTGCATTCACTAAAGCAATTTCAGCTTGTTGGGGAACTAGCTTCATTGGTCTCTGTCCATGTCGCTGTATTTTAAGACACAGCATATTCTGCAAGGCTCATGCATTAATCTGGTTAAGAAACCATAACAGGTATTTCTGGCCTGAGAGGTTTCACTCATTGAACCCTCAAGGGCATTCTACTCTGTTACTGTGGATTGAATTTATGACTGTTTTTATTTCAATTGAATCAGAATTGTTATGCTGGGGATAAATTTGTCCTGGCTTGTTTACTGGCTTATTTGAATGATTACAGCTGGTTTCAGCTGGGATAGAGTTAATTTTCCTCCTAGTAGCTGGTATAGTGCTGTGTTTTGGATTTAGCATGAAAATACTGTTGATAACACACTGATGTTTTAGTTGTTGCTAAGCAGTGTTTACACCAAGTCAAGGACTTTTCAGCTCCCGGTGCTCTGGAGCGGAGGAGGCACAGCCGGGACAGCTGACTCAAACTGGCCAACGGGATATTCCATACCATATGATGTCACGCTCGGGATATAAACTGGGGGGGGCTGGCCGGGGGCAGCGATCACTGGGGGACTGGCTGGACATCGGTCAGTGGGTGGTGAGCAACTGCATTGTGTATCACTTGTTTTGTATATTCTTTTATTATTATTATTATTATTTTCTCTTCTTTTGCTGTCCTATTAAACTGTCTTTACCTCAATGCACGGGTTTTAATTTTTTTTCCTGATTCTCTCCCCCATCCCACCAGGTGCATGTGTGTGTGTGTGTGTGTGTGTGAGCGAGTAGCTGTGTGGTACTTAGTTGCCGACTGGTGTTAAAGCACAACAATTGTCACACTCCAGGAAATAATTCTGCTATTCAAAGCATAAGGCTAATCAGAATTTTCTCCTTGGAAAAAAAAGATTATGGTTAAATAGCATAGAGGAGAACAAGGCTATATTATCTCATGAAAGCAATCAACACTAATCCCTTTAAGTGCTCAATTTTGAAGCAGAATAGCACTGTGCATGGTATAGAATTAGAAATCAAATATACAGACTACAAAGGGATATGTCTGTACTACTAGAGAGGTGGACAAAGTAATTAGACAAATCACTTTGTTCTCCAGTTTGCATGTTTCTGTGAGAAATACTCTTTCCTCCTGATATTCACATGCTGGATTGCTGTTTGCACAGCTCTTTGTGATTTTCAGTTAATATTGCAAGAGACAGAGTAATTATATTTGTTTAGGAGTACTGTTATTATGTCAACACTAGTATTTATCTTACCTAATTATCACTTTGAATCACCCTATGTGAACCTTGCTTTTTTTTTTTTTTTTTTAGTTTGAGTAAATGGTTTAGCTGATTACATGATTGGCATTTGCTTCACTTGAAAAATGCCCAGCAAAGGACATTAGGCTGTACTCGGCCACATTAGATTGCATTCAAGAACATGAAGGAGACCTGGCTGGATATCTTTAGTACATCATCATTCACACAAAGTTTGCTGACCTTTCTCATAGTTGCCCAGCAACAAAGAATCCAAGCCAGTCTGTTTTAATGAATTACTTTGGAAGCAACAGGTTAATAAATAACACAAAGATACAGGGCTTCAAAAGTAAGGTCTTGACAGCTCACATCTTCAACACATCGAGCTGAATTTTAATGTAGGAAAATTCTTTCTCTTGTAGTATTTAAATAAATAAGTCTTGAAGTCTATTGAAATTTAAACTGAATTAAATGCCTCTACACAGAGTAATTTTAAGATCATAATCAACCTCTAGATGATGTATCTTCTACCTGAATAAGTTGAAGAAAAAATGGTTTTGCCAGACACATGTTCTCACCTTAAAAAATCATACGGACAAAATACTTTTAACACATGGGTTGCTGTATAAGGTGGGATTGCCAAGACATTAACACCATCTTCATTTTTTCACTCCTTCGCCATGCTAGGTTTATACATCCTAATTGCTCCCCAGCCCTACAGTGCTATATACACTGTTTGAGTAAAATATTCACAAATACTCAGGTCTGTTATTCACAGTATAGCTCTTAATAGAGTTGTAATATAGCCTCTAGGGAAGCCTTGCCTTTTAAAAATAGGCCACGGCAATGAGGTTGCAATTGTGTTTGAAAAATTTTGCCAGAAATGTTTATAAGCCCTAGTACAGCCCTGGGTGAGGACAGGGGTTTTATCAGCAGCTGACGCACAACAGCCATATCATTTAGGTGAAGGCAAAAGTGAGTAGAAATATTTCAGTGTTACCAAGAAACAAGCTTCCTTGTGAAATTTATTGCCCATGAAAATAATGGATTGCAGAATTAACCTGTCACACAGAGAAACAGATAACATGGCCTCGCAGTCTCAGCTCAATGGCCGTGGCCAGACTGGAGGTAAATGGCAGCATGGATGATGCTGGGGTATACGCAGTTTCATGAAATAATTGCAGCCAAAATCTCCCAGTTAATTTTTTTTTTCATACAGCGCAAAACCACATTAATCAATGCCTTCAAGATCTTTTTTATAATCCCAGGGCTGACACCACTCCCTGAGCGGTGCTTGGGCCCTGAAGGCTGCAGAGGCACGTCGGGAGGCTGCCTGACCATTTCTAGAGAGGGCCTGTGGAAAGTGTCACCAGAGAAATGTTACTAGTGCTGGGCCTCGTTAAATGGCGCCTGACTGTTTCCTAATGGCCTCTCCAGGGAGCTTTCTGAGAGCTTGGTCCTTCCGGACAGGCTCACTGGCATGCTGATAGGTGCCTGGATGTATTTTAGGTGCTTCCTCTGGAAGTGCTGGAGAAATGGGGAACGCGAAAGGTCAACGTAGCCTTCTCCGAGAGGCTCCAGCCGAGGGACGCTGTGGGAATTGGAAACCCTAGCCTTTAAAGCGCGTTAAAAATAAATGTTTTATCGTCGCTACCCAGTCGTCTGATCTGGGGGCCAGACAGCGCCAGTCGGGCCGCTCCGACCGAGGGCGAGCACCGGGATATCTTGTTCTCCGTTCCCTTCCCGAGCCTCCGGGCAGGGGGAGGGAGCCAGGGCCGGGCCCCACGGCCTCCCCGCGGGCCGGGCGGGGNCGCGAGATGGCGCCCGCCGCCAGCTGCAGCTGGAGCCGCCGCCCTGGAGGCGCCGGGCTGCCGGGCGGGGAGCGGGGCCGGGGCATCCCGCGGCCGCCGCTTTAAGCCTGCCTGCTCAAGGGGGTGTCGCTGATTATTTATTTTTAAAACAAGGGTTTAGGATTTGGGCAAAGGCAGGTGACTGCCCGGAGGTTTTCGGGCAGGGCGAGCCGCAGGCCGCTAGTGCACGCCGGCCCGCCTCCTCCCTCAGCCCCGGGCTGGAGGCCCCCGCGGTGGGCAGGCGGCGGGGAGAGTTTTCTGCAGCCCCCAGGCCCGTTTTGAACAAACCCCCTTGCATGGGAGCTCCTGCCCTCCTTGCCTGTGCTGCCTGTTGCACCGAGTGACGCTCCGGCACCAGTGTTTTTTGACAAGATTAGGTAATGACGCAGTTAAAAGAAAAACACTATACGATGGACTTGAAGTCTCTCTCGACCATCAAATTGTATGTTTAAATGCAATTACAATAGAGAAGGTGGTAAATCTCAGCAATATAAAAGCATTTTATAACCTACTTTAAACACATTCTACTGGTGTGTGACATTTCACAGAAATTTTTAAATAATTAGGGATTTTTTTTTTAACTCAAGCAGTACAGTCTTGGTAGTATCATTTTTCACTTTGCCAGGAGAGAGAAAAGAATTTCCTAGGAATGCAAGAAGCTATTCAGCCTACTGGTGTATGTCCATTGGTAATATTTATCAACTTGCAGCTTTTTTGCTGTCTTGTCCGGACGGGTATTCTAGCCAGGGATTTTGGGAAGTGTGCTCAGTTTATTTTAGTGTTTCTAATATTTTTGCAAGCTGTGTGCTACTCATTAGAGAAAACAGCAAAACCAGAATGAACCTCAGAGCAGTTGGAATGAATGCAGTAGGAGAGAAAACAGCACCAGCTTGCTTTTGTGACCAAGGTCAAAAAGGAGAAACTGAAGGAAAATAACAATGTAGAAATGTTCCAGAATGTAGTAGTTTTAATTTTCTTAGCATTAAGCTAAGGCTTCAGGGAACTGATGCAGCCTTTCTGATAGAAGTGATTTAGTGTCAGAAATCTGAGATAAAACTGATTTTGTGTGGGAGGGAAATAGATGAAGGTTTAACTGAAGAACATTTCTTATAAATTGGGACAACTGAGCAGAACGGCAGCAAGGACCTACTTCTGGTGGTTACAGTTCTGCTGAAATACTGAGTTTTTTTCTGTAAAGGCAAAGGAAGAACATTCTAATTAATTGGATTTATTTACAGCAACCAGGTTTGGGATCAAAGTAATTGCCTTGAGACTGAAGTGCAGCTGCAACACGCATTCCAGATGTGAAATGTAATACTGTGTTGCGGCCGACCTTATTTTCTGATTTTAAACCCAGAATTGGTCAGGACTGGTAAGTGAATAAATTCATACCGTCCTCTGAATTAATCCAGTGCAGAGGTGTTGTCACATTCCCCAAATAATCAGATGCGTTTTGGGGACAGGTGGGGAAATAGCTTCCTGCCCAATGAAAGGTCACCCAGAGGAAGGTCATCCACTTGGGCCTGGGAGGTCGGAAACTGCTACTCCCTGGGGCATGTATGCTCACAAGATCTAAATTTGCGTTGTGGTTTGAAGCTGCACTTGGCAACACATTACCACCTCACTCCTTCAGGTGAGGGAGTCCACCAGAAATCCCCCCCACTCCTGGGGAAAGCAGCCAGGTGAGCGCTGCCTCCTGCTGCACTTCCCCTGCAAAGCACGCACTTCCTGCTAATCCTTTTTTTTAGTCTCCCATAGCTCAGACCATTTTTGTATTAGGCCACTGAGAGACATCGTGTGAACAGCTGAGCGAAAAACAAAAAATGATAAAATGAAAGAGCCTATAGAAAAGCTAAGCTTTGCCGCTTTCCTCAGGCACCTAGTGAGACCTGATGTTCGCAAGAGCATTGAGCAAGCTTTCCCATGACTCTCCCAGCTTCTTTTCCAGCAGATGGTGATGATGAGTATCTGTTTTTCTCAGTAATTTTTGAAGGAAATTGGATATGCTGTCCCGTGCTTAATGCTTATTTCAAACTGAGGCAATTAGTCAATCTAATTTAACTGATACGTGTAATTTTTTAAATTCCTTTGTTACTTCTTCTTCAGCATAGCTGGACAGAAATATTGCAAGCATGTGATATACATCCCCAGTCTACTATGATTGTTTTACCTATCAGAAATGGTTTTCTTTAAAACTCCAGCTGGCTTAATTCTTCTAAAGTGTCTTTTTATGTCTCTCTTAGGTGTTTCATCAAGATATGCTGAATAAGCCAGAATTTTAGATGCCCAAGTGTCTGATTCCTCAAGAAAAAAAGGCAGGCCCCTTTGAGAAGTCTTTGTTTTGGAAGAAAAATTTAGTGCGTTTTCCATAGGAGTCATACTGGGCTTAGTGTAGACAGAGCACAAACCTTCCACAGTTTATGAGGTTAGGGAGAACTGTACAAGAAACCCCGAAGTTAACTGAAATGTACTTTATTTCATCCTAACTTGTTCTATCAGATGTCAAACTTTCTTATAACAGGAAAGGATTTATTTTGGCATAGGTCACTGTGCTGTGTCTCTCTTCTGTAAAAATTTCAGTGCTGTGTCAGCATCACTGAGGGCTCGGAGGGGCAGGGGTTGCTATGTTCGGGCATGGACGTTCAGCAGTGGGTCCAAAAGTGGACAGCCCAAGAGGGTAAATGTCCAGGAGGGTAAAACAAGCCATTTTGAGCGCTAACTCACGAATGATCCTTCATAACAAGGAAAAAGAATTCCTACCAGAGCTAGTGCAGGTCTCCACATTACCTACCCCAGCTTGTGATTTCTCCATTAGTAGAAACTTCAAACAAGTTTGAGATGTTCCCTTAGGTGGTTTTAAACATTAGCTTTCTGGCAGAAGACCAGGCTGGGTTGTAAGGTACCGTATAGTGCTAGGCGATGGACCAAGTTTCATCCCAAGATAGACAAGGATGTTATGGAAAGGAATGGCAGTGTTTATCCTTGAATAAACAAGCTTTTTAATTCTCTCCTTAATGTGTCAGAAACAGCTGTTTTCTGTTGAACTGTGACTCTAAATTCTCCAACAAGGACATATCAGGGACAATATAGGAAATGGCACAGAAAAAATAGGGCAATGGTAGAAAGTTAAACATAGCCTAGCGGGAGAAAGCGTGGAGTATTATTGTTCTTTTTGAGATATGGTAATTGTCTTGGTGTGTTTGTTTTTCAGCTATAAATAACTTTAGAGATAGAATTTAATCAATGCTATTCATGTAATGCTTTTTCATGTGTAGGTATAGTTTTAGGGCATGTGTATTCAAAACTTTGGAATTAGTGAGTTTACCCACCAGTGATACTGGAAAGTTGGGATGGTTTCTGTGTCCTATGTGTCTCTGTCTATCCTATGGCTGTGCAATGACCTGATTTCTTAGCCAAAAAAAACCCCCAAATTAACATCTAAGAACCTGCACATCACTGTTCAGAAAAGTCAGCCCAGCAGCCTGTCTGTCACAGTGGCTATGGCACTTCAGCAGTAATGCTCAGAGAAATCACAAGAGAGAGTATGTGAACCGTGAGCTATCCTCCCCTGCTTTCCTGAGTTAGAGGTTGAATGATGATGACTGTTTTTTTTTTTTGTTTGTTTTTTTGTTTGTTTTTTAAATTATTATTAATTTCTACCAGTGGGCCAGCCATTCCTGATTTTCTGTAATGACTTTTTGACTTCATCTACATTTTTGGCCTGCACAGCAGCCTATGACAATATAATTATGCACTATGCAAAGAAATACCTGCTCTCTCCTCCTAATTTGACACCTGATAATTTCAGTGGGTGCCCTGTAGTTTTTGTGTGGTGCGACGCAGTGAATAATCATTACCTCGTCACTTCTTCAGAACCATTCATTGTTTGTAGTTGTCCTCATTTGTCTTTTCCAACCTGAAGACTCCTCATCTGTTTGGTATTCTCTTATAAAGAAACTGTTCGCTGCCTTGGACCATCCTCACTGCCTTCATCTCTGCTTTTCAACTTCTACCCCCCACAAGGTGAAAAGGCCAGACTGCATGCAGAGGCTTATCCAGCATGGACAGGTTTTTGTCAAAATAAAACATGAGAATAAGTTATAATGGTTTGTTTCTGAACAGGTCTGATAAAATCAAAGGGCTTGAGTCACAAAGTGGGAGAAACGCTAGTGGTGTCCCTTATATATACATCTCACTTGTCATGGTGGCATGATGTGACAGCATAAGTCATGAAAGGAATGGAGTTTGTGGTCAGATCCTTTCTGCTTACCTTTGAGAAGGGAACTGAACTAGTGCCTGAGCTACAGGCTGATCTGGACAAAGCCTCTCTTGTTTTAGGTGCTCTGGTATTGCTCAGAGCTCTTTGGAAGCTGCTAGAGTAGGGACTGAACCTCAACCATTTCACTTCCCAGGCGTGTGTCTTTAGCACTCGGTTAGAGAAACAGTTCCTTGATGATGCTCTTCTCTGCATGCCTTTGCTATGAACAGCAAACAATCAAACGCCCTTAATAGCTATCAGTATATTTCCTTGAATAAGTTTGGGCTGATGTCCTCCAGGACACAAGAGTTCAGAATTCTGATGACTCAGAGCTGTTCTATCAGTTGCTGCAGTTGCTGAGTGTGTAGTTGCTAATTACTGAGCTGGTACTACACCCACCTAAGCAGTGCTAGAAGTGGCTGTTCAGGAACAGCATATCTTTGTGGTAAAACAGTCGTGGCACTGGCCTTGCTTTGACTACTCAGAAAAATTTCTTTGGAAGTTGAGAAGGAGGCATTGCCGGAGCTCAGCCCAGTGGCCCACACACTCTAGTCAGCAAAGGTGCTTTCACTGATCAAAGAAAGGACAGATGTTTCTTAGACAACACGTAGGCAGCAGAGAGCCTGTCAGCTTGGAACTTTCTCTTCAGCTTGAAAACTAAAGATATAATTTCTGCTGGGTGTGGAGTCCAGCAGCTTCTGGTCCGAGCAACACATGGCTTCTGTGATATATCTGGCCTCAGTTCTGAGCCCTCCCCATCCTTCTCCCTGCTTTTGGCCCGCTCCCTCCCTCCAGGCTTCTGGAAATACAGCCACAGAGGACCCTTACAACAAAGAAGAAAAAACACCTTTTAACCTGTTGCCAAGACAAAAAAAGGGCACGTGGCCTATTTTGACTGTACAATCCTTTTAGGTAGGTGTAATTAGAGACAGTGTTGTTGGCTTCCGTTAGGCTTAATTAGATGTGGATTGATAGGCAGCTCTCACTCTGGCCAGTACCTTTTCCACGTGGCTCTTCCTGCCCTGGAAATATTCAACAGCAGTGCCTAGTGCTGCTTTCTGGCCTCTTTTGGGCCTGGAGGTTTTCACAAAATGTGTGTGTTTGATCACAGTTCCCCTCATTAACAAGGAGCTGTTCCTGTACTAGCATGCCTGGATGATCTCTGGTCACTCTAGTCAGCATGGGAGAGGCTAGATCTTCCAGTTCCAGTTCTACTTGTCCTCACAATGGTCTTTAAAAACAAACACACACAAATCAGTGTTTGTGGCATGAAAAATTGGAGAAAAAAAACTTGTTGGCAGTTGCCTTTCTGCTTCAGGAAGAGGTTTGCATTTGCATTTAAAAGCACAACCTTGTCTGCGAGCCCAACCACCAACACGATGTCAGAGGGTGTTTGGGGACACAACATTTGACCTGTACATGACTCGGGGTCCATCTGCAGTGCAAGAGGAGCTAGCTGAGGTTTGCACATCACCTTGACACATACTGTCTGGACATAGTGATTCATACCTCTGCATCTGCTCTATCATCCCTATCTTGGCAGACGAATCTAAACGATGTTGCAAGGTCCATGTTACTCTTTTCCTCTCTTAAGAAAACCCTTGGCAAAATATAAGGATCTAGATGATGTATAGGTGAGCAGTGTGAGCTGCTGTGAAAGCAGCACTCTGTAGAATACCTGAAAGGCAGTATGCTGAGCTTATGACAATTGATTCGTATGTCCTCTTCCATTATTAATAAAAGCCCAGGCTCTGCTGATATGGACATTTAAAGCATATTGCTTCCCACCCAGTCTGTTTCAAAAAGTTGAGAAACTGAAACAAGAGCACCTCAGGGATAAGATTGATAGCCCAGGCATAGCCATGGCAAAATCAGATTGCCAGGTACCGTGTGCTGTTGTTTCAGCCTCCAAATGTACTTCCTCTCATTGCAGGTACCTGCTTAGATTCATCCTGGTGAATTTTGGAGCTTGATGTAGATGTCTCATAGGAGTACTGCTGGTGTGGGTCCCTGCTGTGACAAAAGGGGAAGAGCCATATTTGTAGGACAAGTCAGATAGTACATAGGTTGAATCACTCTTTGAATAGGCCTGGTTTTCCCCCTGTTGATTATATTTTAGTGAAGGAAGCCATGTTCCTGATTTAGTTGCCCCGGTGGTCATGGTGGTCATGGTCCTGCTGTTGCAGTGAGACCTGTGCTAAAGCAAGCACTGAAAGCACCCAGAGCAATGTGACCTTTAAACAGAAAGAAAAGGAAATAAAGCAGTAACCATTTTAAGTTGACAGAGTGATTTGCCTACCTAACATGTCGGCATTGAGCGCTGTGTAACAGATAAAGTAAGTGATATGGTATTGCCCTATGTGGAATAAAATTATTCTTGTGATAATATTTATCTCCCAGTTGATACAGTGACATGGAAACAAGCCATGAAAACCTGGCACTCAGATGAACCCCAGAGCTGGAACAAGGGAGGGAGACAGAGAAGAGGGGGAAGAACAAAGCAGAAGGGAAGGAACATGGCAAGTGGAGGGGAAATAAAGCTTTCCATATTTCAAGAGTGATGAGCCTTTGATTCAGGTTGTTCATATGACAAAACCATCCCCACAAGGACCCTACCTGAGCTGTCTTTTTGTCTGTTTGAGCTCATGGTAAACACTTACATGAGATTTTTTTTTCCCCCAGAGAAACAGAACAGAGAGCAGAATAATTTTTATTGATCCAGAAAGTCAAACTACAGAGGACGTTAAAAAGCGTGGTAGAAAAAGTTTAAAATCTCCACTAAAAGTATCTTACTCTGTATTTTGTTTTATCTGGGCAGATATGATAGCTCTTTTCCATTTTTTTTGTGAATTTTGCCATTCAGAAAATAACATACAGCAGTATGAAGAAACTCAGGAGACTGCAATACCTGGACACAAGCTTACCAGATGGAGAAAAACTGGTATCCTATCCCTTTTTCCCCTAATATTTCATGGCCTATGGTATTTTGTTTTTACCAAGGTTATTTTCCCATAGCTACAATCCTAAAGAAAATATATATATGATAGGTAGTGGAAGAAAGAACTATCAGCTACTGTGAGCACGTTACAGAATCACAGAATCACAGAAGGGTAGGGGTTGGAAGGGACCTCCAGAGATCATCTTGTCCAACCCCCCTGCATGAGCAGGCACACCTAGAGCAGGGGGCACAGGACCGCGTCCAGGCGGGGTTTGAATGTGCCCAGGGAAGGAGACTCCACAGCCTCTCTGGGCAGCCTGGGCCACTGCTCTGTCACCCTCACAGGAAACAAGTTTTTCCTCATATTTAAGTGGAACCTCCTGTGTTCCAACTTGTGCCCGTTGCCCCTTGTCCTGTCGTCGGGCACCACTGAAAAGAGTCCAGTCCCATCCTCCTGACACACGCCCTCGAGATATTTATAAGCATTGATGAGATCCCCCCTCAGTCTTCTCTTCTCCAGGCTGAACAAACCGAGGTCTCTCAGCCTTTCCTCATAAGGGAGATGCTCCAGTCCCCTGATCATCTTTGTGGCTCTCATCTGGACTTGTTCCAGCAGCTCCCTGTCCTTCTTGAACTGGGGGGCNCTGTCCAGGTCTCACTGGATGCCAGCACAGCTTTCTGGCGTATCAGCCACTCCTCCCAGCTTGGTGTCATCGGTGAACTTGCTGAGGCTACACTCCATCCCTTCATCCAGGTCGTTGATGAATATATTGAACAGGACTGGACCCAGCACAGACCCCTGGGGAATACCACTAGTTATGGGCCTCCAACCAGACTCTGCCCTGTTGATCATGACCCTCTGAGTTCTGTTGTTGAGACAGTTCTCAGTCCACCTCACTGTCCTCTCATCTAACCCACACTTCCTTAGCTTGGCTATGAGGATGTTACAAGAGACAGGTCAAATGCCTTGCTGAGGTCAAGGTAAACAACATCCACTGCTCTCCCTTCATCGACCCAGCCAGTCACCCCATCATAGAAGGCTATCAGGTTGGTCAAGCATGATCTTCCCTTGGTGAATCCATGTTGACTACTTCTGGTAACCATTTCTTCTACATGGCTGGAGATGTCCTCCAGGATGAACTGCTCTATCGCCTTTCTGGGCATGGAGGTGAGGCTGACTGGCCTGTAGTTTCCCGTGTCCTCCTTCTTGCCCTTTTTGAAGACTGGGTGACATTTGCTTACCTCCAGTCCTCAGGCACCTCTCCTGTCCTCCACAGCCTTTCAAAGATGATGGAGAGTGGCTCAGCAAGAACATCCGCCAGCTCCTTCAGCACTCGTGGGAGGAAGGAGGAGACACTTGTGGGTTACAGAAGAAAGTAGGTGATATTTGTTTACATGAAAGTGGTGCATCCAAGACTGGAAAAGCTACACCAGATAGGTGGAACATTGTTACTGTGAAAGTTTCAGACCTCATAATATCAGTTTAACTGTCAATTTTAAACAAAATGTTGCCGGGGGCGGGGGGGGGAGGGAAGTGTTCTGGATCACAAGATCAGGGGCAGCTGTGCTCTGGAAAGCCTCTTTCTCCATCTCTTCACCCTGGGACTTGTATTTAGCCTTGCAGGTGATTAATTTCTGAAGCGATGAAAAATCCTGATGTAAATAAGTCAGTGAAAACAGGAACACAAGACGACTGTTTATATTGAGGGAGACATGCAGTAAGCTTGGGAAGCAATAGCATCTGTATCACATATAGCCTGATAATAACATTACCTTTGGGATAGTCACATGTACGAGTACTCCTTTACACCAGTAATTCAACTACTGCCTTGTAGCAATGTAATTACACTGCTTTCTCTTTGAGGGCTGGCTGCAGTTTCAATTCATTCACATTCTAAAGAAATCTAATTTTGTAATAATAAAAAAACCTTCTCCAGGTCTCGGCAGGTCTGGAGATCTCTGCTAGGCCATTGCTGGCCTAAGAATTGTGGACAAATGTGGTGCTCCTAAAAAGAGCCAAACAGGGTGATATAAGTCCTGTCTGATCCACAGAATCAGAGTGACCTGCTGCAGGCAGCTGTGCAGACACCCACCCTACTGCTAGCCCGTATTCAGCCTTCTATCAGGGGTGTTTGTTGTGGTGCTGTTTTTGACTGGACACTTGGAAATTGATGGTGGGGAACAGCACCTTGCCATCAGCTGGTAACAAACTGTGGCGGCTGCTATAGGTTGGAGACAAGAGCTCTGCCTTCCATTAGCAGGTTGCTGAACACCTGACACGCGAGCTATTGGCTTCTCCCCTCAAAAATGCCAACAGTTCCAGTAATGAGAACCTGAATGACCCAACTCAGTGTGGGTTTGGATGGTTTGCAGCCAGGAAGGCCTGGGCAAGAAATGTGTTCTCTGAATGGATTAGGGAAATACAATGAGCAGGTGCCTGTTCAGCGAAGGCTGTGCATTCTGGAAGCAGGAGGGTCTGTGGAAAAAATGCAAATGTAAAATATGTGGAATGTGACTGTCAAGAGTGTAAAATGGCTGTACACAAAAGCTGCAGATCTCTTACCTGACTTAAGCCATACAGAAACTGGTGTCTAGTCTAACTTAATTCCTTATCATCCCACTGTGGATGTCTGTCACCCCATCTGGACATGCCCGTTCTCTCCCACTAGTTGTAGAGGGACCACAGAAGGGTAGATAAGGATGGAGAAAAACTTTTAGATAGCTCAAGTTAGGTGATATGAATTAGGACTACATCCCAGGAGTCAAATTAATGCTGTTATGGATAGCCTGAATTCTGATATTTCCCAAGATTGCTGTAGCTCTTTCAAGAGATTTCTTGGATGTATATGAGAAGGTTCCATCAATTCCCAGATTACATCAAAGTAATCTACACACAGGCTGCACAGAAAGCTGAACTCTCTAGAGATCAGAGAAGTGCTAAAACGCTCAATTTCTTCTAATGTAATATTTCCAGGTGAAAAAATAAGGCATGTCCATCGAGGCTTGATAACCTCAATGACTCAACAGTTTGAGCTGTTGTCACTGCAATCTCTCTGTTCTTTTAACAAAGATTTTTCACATTTGTAAAGGTGTCACAAGCATGATGTGGAATAAGCTTGTAATATATGATTTTGAATGGTGTCTTTCATTGCCTAGGGCCCTTTAAAACAGGCCCTCTGGGTCCGCTTGTGGCAGTTGTATTGAAGTGGAGACAATTTTACCTAAGCAAAATAAGAAAGTAAAATCTAGGCAAGAATGCTGTTCCTGAATCTGAATTATATTTAGTGCTAACTCCTTGCAGGCTCTATTTTCACTCTGTCAATAACAGATGTGCTGTTTGCAGTGTATGGCTGAACAAATCTATTTTCAAATGTCTCCTTCACTCCTTCACAATCTGTTGCATTCCATTGATAGCACAATAAGCTGCTCAGTTGGGAGGAGAAATATGGAAGATGGGAACAAACGTGACTTCATTCATTTTGGAAGTAAAAAAAAAGGTAAAGAAATAAAAAAGAGGCTTGGGTTCTTTTTATTTATTCATGAATAAGTCAAATTAGGAAGTCTAGTTTTGTAGCTTCTGGCTCCAGGAATGGTGACAGGAACAATAATAAATATTAGCTCTTATTAGTGGAGAAGTCTCTTTTGATTACTTACAACTACTTATTTGCATACAGTGTTTGTTTAAATTGTACCCATGCCAGAAGTGCCTTTTTAAGCAAGCACGTGTGGTCTTTCTCAAGGACTCAAGGCACTGCAGCATTTAAAATTATGTGCCACTAATACATGCATTAGTTCTCACTTAGCATAATTATAATAAATCAAATTTTTGCTCTTAAAATGATAATTAAATGACTTATTGAGATCAACAAGAACAGTGTGCAGTGCTTAGAAAAATGGAAAATATTTGCCCAAGAACATAAAAATTTAAGAGACAGGTTTAGTTCCAAGGAATAGCTGTGCCTTATCTGACTGGGGTTTAATGATTGTCCTTTCAATGCTACCTTATGTCAGGGTGAAAACATTCTGAAAGGACTTTTAGAGTGACAGAAATGTCTGAAACAGAGCACTGAAGGCCAGATTCCCAGGGCCTTCCAGGCAGGCACTTCAGTAAGTTGGTCAAGGCAAAAAAAAATTAGGAAATGGACTGAAGTTATGATACTTACCCCAAAATAAAACATGAGGGGTTTATGAATTTTAAACCTAAGAATTAGTGCTTCACCATTGCACTAATTCACCATTGCACTAATTTGCAACTGCTTCACCATTGCACTAATTTCCGGGGGCACTAATTTCCGGGGCTGGAGCTTAGAAAGGGGTACAGTATTTCCATAAGAGCCCAAAATAAACTGGTATAAATAAATTTTGCTCCATTGCCTTCAGCTAAACATGTTGGTTAATGCCAGGCAAGGGTGTAGCTAACTTTATTAACCCTATAAATGCAAATACATGTTTGTTCACCTGGACTAATTCCTGAGGACAACATTGATGTGTCATTGATAGGAAACTCAGCATGCCCAGGGTTGGTCTCTGACACTGAGATCAACTGGTGTGGAACAGGCTATGTCCATACCATTAAACTCTCTTATCTGCCAAAACTGTGTCAGCTCACACAGTTTGCCTCTTGGGAGTGGTATGCTAATGCCTGAATTATAGCCAAGAATTATGTGAAGGAGTATTTCATGGCCCTGGCCAGCAGTGTGCCAGTGCTGGTCTGAGAATTTAGTTAGTGAGTGTTGACCTAGCCCACGCCCCCTCAGCTGCGTGCTGAGAAAGAGACTGTGCACTGCACATTCTGCTGCACCTCTTGGGAAGGAACAAGGAGGAAAAGGATAACACTTGACCTTGACCTGGTTCCCTCCAAACACGGAGAGTTGCTCCTCAGGCTCTCTTCTGCCTCTTGATACCATAATGGTCAAAATGTGTGTGGTGGCTTGGCCCTGGCTACCACCCAAACTCCCACCCAACTGCTTGGCCCCCACCCTCAGTGGGACAGGCCATGGGGAAAATAGGAAGAACAGGAGCGAGTAAGCTCATGGGTCACGAGAAAGATACTTGGTGTCCCCTCAGCTATTTCTCACACTTTTTGTTCCTTCCTTGTCCTTTGCCTGTCTGGCATTTCCTCCTTTTCTTAAATACACCATCACACACAGTCAGCAGGTTGGCTGAGGGGCTCAGACGTGCCCTGCGGTGGGTGGGTTGGAGCTGGCTGGAACCGTCTGTGTCTGGCATGGGGCAACCCCGGCCTCTCCTCACAGAGGCCACCCTGCAGCATCCTCCTCTGCCAAAACATTGCTGTGGACACCCAGCATGGTGTCCTTAAAGCGCAACAGCAGAAAAGGCTGGTCTGGAACATAGTGTCCAAGCTCTGAACGTGCCTGGTGAGGTTGTCTTAAAAGGCCATGAGATGAAACTAAGAAAACAAAGGGTTAAATTTGCCTTTTCTGTTGGAAATAACTTCTCCTGTATGCCACAATATGCAAATAGTGATTCTCAGAAGTGTACACTTTGGTCGAACATAGATGTTTTGTGGCCAGCAGAAGACTTTTTTTCCTGTGCCATATTTCAAACTCCTGCTCTAGACCATAAAGGCAGTAGGCTTCCTCAGCATGTCAGCTCAAAGAAAACACCAGACCACTTTTGCCATGCATGAAGTGACTGTAAAGAAAGGAACCATGAAACACATACTGAGTTAATATTTTTTTTTCAACTTATGTCTGGCAAAATATTAAGTAGGAGGAAACAGTGCCTACTACAAAGTTTTGAGCAAATTTAACCTAACCATTGATCTCAAAACTACCAATAACTGTTTACAAATACCTTATGGGACAGGAGAGGTTCTTAGATCATTTGATGTGGCTTCCCATGTGTCACAGACAATTAAGGATAAACTATATTGAAGTGATAATAGTTTCTTCATGAACATATATTTTGTTTTCCACTAAAAGCCATGTTTGAGAAAGCATGTAGTCTTAATTTGGAAACCCCAGATGATGAAGAGTAAACCTTTTCATTTGGTAGTTTGTTTCAATGGTCAATCACCTGCTTTTTCAAACCTAGTTCTACAGCTGATTATTCCCCTGCCTGCCTCCCTCCCTTTGTCCCTCCTTTTTTTCCCTCCCCTTCCCCGGTCTCTTTCCCTTCCTTCCTTTTCTTTCTTTCATCACTGGTTCTTGATAGGTTTTTCACTGCTGGAATTAAAAACTGCGTTACTACTCAGTAGCTTCTTTGAAAGTGCTTACCTAACCACTCTTTGGTCTTCATTTTGGTAAGCTAAAAGAGACGGGGCTTGTTATCCTTGTCACTCCAGCTCTCCAAAAATTTAGTTGCTTTATCTTCTCCAGTTTGTCAACATTCTTTTTAAAAACAGGCCCCAAACCACACACAGTATTTCAGTGTTCACTCACCAATATCTGTAGCACTTAGTTTACTAATCCTTTTCAACCTTCCCCTAGCTAATGCAATATGGGTTTTGTTGCTATGGTTTTTGGTGTAGACCCTCAGTCTTTTCTTGCATCCTTTCCCCTATTCGGTAAGTTTAGCCTTCCCTTCATCTGTCTAAAAAGGAATACTATCCTTTGGCTATCCCAGTTTCTTTGAATGGGCGCAGATTACTCTGCAATCAGAGGGGTTTGTCTGCTCTGGTCTCCATTACTGTTTACCACTTTTTGAGTCCTTGCGCCTAGAATTACAATTTACTCCTTGATCACTTGTGAAAATAGTCAAAGTCCCAATTAGTGAAACTTTCCCACAGTCACTGATGGTACTCTACCGGCAATGATATTTTCCACAAATAGAGTTAACTTTCTACATTATTGCATTTACATTATATAGCACCAATTTTTAGATCAGTTCAATGTTCTGTTAGTTCAATAGATTTATAAAAGTCAAAGATAGTGTTGGAGCTATGACACACTTAATCAAAATTGTAATATTTTAGAAGTAATTTGAGTTTATTTGTCATGAGCTATTTCCCTAAACCCATGTTGATGAGGGTTTGTTACATTCCTATCCTCTGAAGCTTTTTAAAGTTGAACCAATGAAAAATGGTATTTTCTGATTCCAGAAGGAAGGTAAAAGAAAGAAGTTCACAGAAGGAAGTAAGTGGATGCTCATGGCACAGGAATGAGGGCAAGATGGTACTGATTGTTTAGTATATAAGTCTCCAGATTGTTTAAAGAAGGGGAGAGTATACTGATGAGGTTTCTATTCCAAGTCTCCAAAATAAAAAAGAAGCAGAGTCAAGCCATTATCTAAAATTGTTCATACAAGTAAAGAAAGGGTTAAAGAGACAAAGATGAGATTAGCAAAACCCAAGATTCTCATTGCTATCCCCCAAAGGCTGTGTTTGATAAATAAGGCAAATGTAGAATTGGGAATTAATGAACAAAACTTTATGTGCTGCATGCTGGGCCTAATAATGAAAGCATGGGCAGCTGGGCTTATCCCCATTTGTGGGGCTGTAAATATCAATGACAGGAGAGCAGATGGACTGAGGAGTGAGCTTTGCTGTGGCAACTGCCACGTTCCCACCTCTAGGGTTGTGGGACCCACGGTGACAACCCTGCACCTTCAGAAGCCCAGAGGTGTCACCCGCTCAGACAACCAAAACCTGGCTAGATTGCATCTGTGTCTTTCCTGAATATCACCTTTTTTCAACTTCCTTGTCTTCTTTCTTCTCTTTTCTTATCTGGTTGTTTATGCCTTCTCTTTAATGGAAGTCTGGTTCAGCTGACTAAGCTTAAATTCTTTGCGATGTTTTTCTAAGCCTATGGTGAAAAAGGCAACTAAAAGAAAAACTTTAAACAATCTGATGCTTGTATACATCTCTGACTGATAAGGCTATGCATGCATATGCCATTCTTCAGCAGAGAGTTACAGCAGAAACAGAGGCTGCATTTGTTATCTCTTGCTTTCATGTGACTTCCTCTAATTTGTGTTCAGAAAAGCCAGATCAGACTCCAGCAGAAAGAAAGCAAAATGCCTCTCAGCTCATCTCTTAAGTTTTTCTCCCCTTTCCCCTGCCCATTCCCGTTCCCTTTCCCCTTCTCCACTCTCTCCCCCATCTCCTAACAATGGCTCTTATCTTTAGCACCATCTCAAATGTTGCCACAAGGAGAAAGACATGGTCCTTTATATAATTTTTCTGACGTTAAAAGAAAGGGTAAAAGGGATAATATCCAAATGAAAGCCTCTCTTGATGCTTTTAAGTGCTCAACTGGGTGGTTGCTTTTGGTTTTCTTTTGTTTATCCTTAGTTGAAAAGTTTTAATGGTGCTATTCTGCCATAGGAGAAGGTTCTCATGAAGTCTCTGCACTTCAAACTTCAAACATCATCTATTTGTTTATATGTGTACAGAGAAACGTTCACTCAGTACATTTGTACTCTGGACCAGTAAATATTCAGGAAATGAATATGTCTTATTTTTATTGAGACCCCTCTGGCTTGTTACCTGGGGGCTGAAATACTTTTTAATAAATCACTGAATTGCAGAATGGTTTGGGTTGGAAGGGACCTTCAGAGATCACCTAGTCCAACCCCCCTCCCATGTGCAGGGACATCTTTCACAGGTTGTTCAAAGCCCCATCTAACCTGACTTTGAACACTTCCAGTGATGGTGCATCTACAACCTCTCTGGGCAGCCCGTTTCAGTGTCTCACCACACTTACTGTAAAAAATGAGTTTTGTTCAGAAGCTTGGTAAGTTCTCTTCTCCTTCACAACATACCTGTGTCATGTAGGACTTTTTGGTCTTCAAAATACTGGAGTTAGCCCTTCAGCTAACTATTGTAGAGTGCAGCTCTCTCAGGGCCAGATCATCTTTTCCCTCTTGTGCACTAAGCTGGAGAATTTGGGAGGAGAAACAGACAGCTGCACAAAACAAAGTGAAACAGCATGGAAAGCTGAGAAAGTTCATTTCTGAGTGGGATGTTTCTGATGGGCCCTTGGTTCTGTGAAAGGTCAAACTCAAGGAAAAGGTGCCAGTCTAAAGACTTTGCACTCCTACTCCAATCAATCAGCAAGGCTTAAAGTGATCTGTGAGGAAGGCTTCTCCTTCTCCACTCCAGTCTGGTTCCATCCCTTCTAAAGGAGGACAGCAAACACCACTGCTGTAAGAACCACCCATTGGGATCCATAGGGATCATCACATAGATCCTTTACAGTTCACTGGTATCATTACATGAACACACAGCAAAAATAAAGTTCTCAATCCAGCCTTCTTGTACCATCAGGTGATTTTCTTTCTTTTTAACTATTCTCTAACATAAAACATTAAAACCACAGTTGCCTCCAACCTCTAAGGTACCAGTGTGGAGGCAAACAATGAAATTGCTTCTGGCATATCTACTTTGTACAATAACACACATGGCTTTGGCTAGACTGTATTTCATAATCTATTGCCACAGCAAGCCCAGCACTGAAAGTGGCATAACTAGCTCGGAGTAGTAACGAGAGAGAGTAAGTAGCATTGAGATGTAGGACAGGGTGGGTTGGGCATGGTGCCATGCTGTATACAGGTTCAAACTAGTGCCATCTAATGATTCACCTCTGTAGGGACATCTGGCTATACTCAAATGAGTAACCTGACTTCAGATCCTAGACCACACGGGTGCTCGTCCTAGGGGTCCTTTGTAACAATTCAGAGTAGTAGGTAATTGAATGACTATTTTACCAGGCCTCAGAGAAAGGAGGAGATGTCACAAATAGTTGCAGCATAACTTAAGACAATATCAGTTTGTTGGAGAAGACCCAGCACCTACCACATATCTTCAATTCAAATTTCTGCTAGAGAAATATAGAAGCAAAATGTCTCTTAGTGGAACTAATCACTAGTTATGTCTAAACCCTTCGGAGCTCCAAAAGCCCTGAAGGAACACGAATCCCACAGCTGCACTGTTTCCCATGTGTATCTCCCAAGTGAGCTGTTCTTCACAGGGTTCCCTGGGGTGTCATTCTGGATCTCTCTAACCTGTTTCTGCTGGTTAGCCACGAGGCTGAATCTTGCCCATTGCTGGGGGGTAACTTCAGGAGCTTCTCATGAATGCTGTGCTCTTGCTTCATGCTGGTTAGGGAAGAAGACTTTTTAGAACCTCGTTTTCATTGACTTTGGTATACAGAACATATATCTACAGAAGCATTTCACTTCATGTATTTATTATTTCATCACAGTCTCCATTCTATTTCTTTATTAAATCCTTTTTTTGTTTCTCTCATCTACTTGCAGATGTGTGTGGATGACTGCTATTCAAGGTGGGCTTTTTGCTCTTTAAAGGACATCAGAAATCCACTAGGACCAAACAACCCTGCATCTGCTTTGTGCAGGGTATGAAAATAGGTAGCATATGGAATCTAACTTCAGGTTCGGGTTCTTGGTAATACTTGTCCTTTAGGTTTAATTGGTGCCCTAGAGGAACATGAAGGCCAGAGTCAACTTTGAGGACTGAAGTAACCAGCCTTTGGAGTGTGAAACCACTATTATGATTTCAAAGTCTCATTAAGTATTAAATACAGAGCATGCCAGAAGTGATTTTGCAGTTAATAAAAATGTTCATCCGTTTAAATAATCAGACTGTAGTCTCATTACAGCTGTATTGCATGAAACATTATTTGTAGAGAAGAGTTCTTAATCATCCACTTCAGTAAAATGTATGGGGAAACCAGCTTTAGTGAGTGAGTTAATTTCAAAGAATAACATGTTTCATTGTGGATTATTCTTTCACAGCTGAAAAGAAAATCAAAGTGTTTTGAAAATTATTCTGAACGAACAGAAAATTATAAACAACATAGCGTGAATGACTTGTAACTTCCCCTTTGCAAAAGATAGGAAAACAGAGAACTCACAAAACAGATCCTGTCTCCAGCAAGAGAAACTGATGTACAGACAACTCTCCTCCCCAACATAGGACTCAGACACTAAAGACATTAAGGAACAAAAAATCAGAGAGACTTTCAAACCTTCCAGATGGAAGTTTTTACCCTTTTACCCAAGAGACAGTGTTGACATTGCTCATGAGAGATGGGAATTATGTTTTTAACTCTCTCTGTGGTCTTCTGTGCTACTGTAAACAATACACCTAATAATAGTGGAAATAAAGTCTTTGATCCTGTTACTGGCTGGGGGGATGGATTTCAGAGGACTGGTGTGCCATGTTAGTTACAGATGTTTTTACATGAATATGTATAGATTTGTAGACTTAAAAAGAAATCTTTTGATTTTCTCAATAGTGCAAACCAGGGACTGCCATCCAAACAAAATGACGTGTTCTTCTGGCCACAAGCTCACCATGGGAGTTCATGAAATGGGTGTTTGCTGATGCCTGTTGCCTTTTGTCCTCCTGTTGTGCCCCACTATGAAGAGCCTGTCTCTTTGTTCCTCCTTAGGTAGTGGGGGGCTGCTGTTGGGTCTGCCTGAAGCCAGGCTGGACAATCCCATCTCCCTCAGCTTTCCCTCCCAGGGCAACTACTCTAGCACCCAACTGTTGCTATAGCCCTACAGTGAACATGTTTCAGTTGATAGATGTCTTTCTTGCACTGATTGGGACAGACAGAGTGGGCACAGTACTCTAGATGAGGTCCAGCAACTTCTAAGTAGAGAGGGATAATCCCTTCCTGAAGGCCTTTCCAACTTGAATTATCCCATGATTCTATGAAATGGGTGGTGGCTAGTAGGTCCAAGAGGCACAGTACTCTCTCACTTTGTGTGAGAGTAGGTGGGCTGTGTAGGGTGATTGGGTGGGGGGATGAAAAGATGAGGAGTGTTGTAGGGGGGGATCTGTTGAGGCAAAAAGAAGAAGTCACAATAAACAATGCTAGAAAAACCTCCAAAAGAGTCCAAGGTTTTGCTAGAAACCATGGTAATCTTCTGCAAATGGAGCTGATGAAGTGATTAACCTCAGAGAAAATTCCTGGAACAGAACCTGGTGATTTTAGGGTATAAGATAGCGCAGGAACTTGTGCTCACTTGAGGTGTCTTTTCTATTATTATTGCTTTCAAATGCAGACACTGAGGAGAAGAAATGGATACAAGAGTGCCTGCAGGCTTCTGGGTTTCTGGGCATTCTTCAGTGTGTCAGTCCATGGCAAAAGCCTTCTCCCTCTTCTGGCTGAGAAGGGAACATGAGAAAGCAAAGGGGAGGACAAGAAGTGAAACCATTCTGCTCCTCTGAGCTGGAGACCAGGCTTGTCACCACCTCTTCAGACTGCATCCTACGCCTCAGGATATTTTGTGTTTTCTTAAAGCTCCAGTTGCAAGAACTGAGAATTGAGTCCTTAGAGTTTTAGAGAAAACCTAGAAAAAAATTGAGGACATTTCAAGGTTTAAGGCCTAGAGAGTAAATACTGCCAACCCTCTGTTTCACACTTTTCTCTTTCCTTTTTTTCCCCTAGTCCCAGGAACACTTGGTCAAACTAGCCACCATAACAGCACCTCTACCTCCTTGGGCACTAATGATTGAATACATTGTTTGGGCAACCCTGCGGCGAACAGGGGACACGTTGTCTTTGGGTTTTAAGCTCTCTTTTTACCTGCTGACAGTGAGGAGCTGTGGACACACATTTGTGCTAGGGCAGATGGTGGAGGAGGTGGGTGCTGGGCTGTTAGGGGCAGTGGCGGTCCAGCCCCCCAGGTGCCCATCTCCTGTCTGGTCTTCAGGGGCTCTGTGCTGGAGAAGGAGGAGGAGGAGGAGATTTTTGCTCTCACCATAGTCATGGCATAGGACTGGAGGAAATACCTACTGGATTTGGAGCTGTTTCCTACCACAGGTGGTCTTTCTTCTCTCATGTCACTGGCTACATGCACCAACATGGTGGCTTACAAAGACGGTACAAAGGAGTGTGTGTGTGAGGTGCATTGAGAAAGAGGGGCACCTGCAATAGCCCACAGAGTCACTGGCTTGGTGGGTATGTGACTGGACAAAATTATCCTCTTGCAGTAAATCACCCCTGAGGGGAGAAGATGGAGGGCTAGCATGCCCTGACCCTGGCCATTAGACATTATGATTACTGTGTGGAATCATTCCTATCTTCATCCAAAAATCTTGAAATTTTTACAGACATTAATTAAGCCCTGTGAGGTGGCATCCTGTTTCTGTTGACCCAATAAAAAAAAAAAACCAAACCACTCGTCTAAGGTTAGAGAACAAGTTAATGGCACAGCTGGGAATAAAACTTAAGATTCCAGATCCTTGGCCCCCAACTCTAACCTGCTGGCCACGCACTACATACAGAAAAATGAAAATTGATCCAGCTAAATTCTGATCTCCAAGCTGACAATTTTCCATGGCTTTGTAGAGAAAAAAATTCAGATGCAAGGTTGGGACAAGAAAAACCCACCTGGCAAGGGTGATCTGTGTTCAGAATCTATCGTTCAAGGAAAAACTCCTGCCTGTGCTTAAATATATGCAGGTATTTGTTGAAAATAACTTTGCCAAAGCTGTAGTCTGCAAACTATGGATGTTCAGCATCTATGAAGGGATACATGAGACTGGGTTTTTATTGTTTCTCAGCATATAGTCTGACCCTTCCTATAAACATGAGCAGAGTATAACTCTACCAGCCGTGTAACAAGTTTGAGAGGGTAACTTTGGCACTATTTACAAATTGCCTAAAATACCCTTATAGACGAGAATGTACCTGTGTAGGTGATGCAGGTACTCCCAGGGGAAGTCCAGCTGGGCATGGTCACCTGTGGCGCAGAGCTCGGTGCCGCCTGAGGACACGGGCAGCTCGTCGCTGGCCACATCCACAGCCCACTGCAGTCCTCAGGGCAGTGGCTGCCCCCTTCTCCTCACTAGGCTGATGTTTAACCAGGCTGGGTGTCCCAGCCTGAACCACAGGAGTCACACCTCTAATTCCTGAGGTATGGCTTGCTCTACCGACCTCAATAAGTGCACAGTGGTGCATAAATGGATCCTGACAAGCATGGGTCCTGCCCATGCCCCAGCCATGAGCAAAACCCTGCAGGACACACGGTGCCATCTCAGGAAGAGAGCAAAGGGCTGCGCTGTCCTCCTCTCCCAGTCCCACTTACAGGGTTCAGGCGTACGGGCCTGGTGTCAGAGGGAGGCCACCAGCTCCAACTTGTACTGCCCTGACAAAACTCATCACAGCATGGTCAGGCCTGAGCACTGCTGTGCTCCAGGACGTGTGGCAGGGGAACCTGTGCTCCCTCTCCCACACAGTCCCTGTCCCACAAGCCACCTGAGTGCACCAGGACAGAGGTGCCCAGGCAGCAAGGGCAGCCCTTACCCCAGCTCACAGCACCACCAAACTC
>VZTV01030614.1:0-19965 GCA_013400875.1 Anhinga rufa
ATCTTGGTTTAGAAAACTATCAATATTTCACTAGAAACTAGTCCTCTGAGTTGCAGTGCAAGCCACAGGTTTTGTTGGGTTCACAGGGGGGCCATTTATCTCATCCCTGCCTGAGACCTGCCACTGCACATTTTTGTATAACCACGACCACCTCTTTCCTGCTAACAAAGACACCAGGTTGTGGAACAGTTCTGATGTCTCGTTATAAAGCTTATTGTCTGCCCACAATGTATACCATATTTCCTTGTCCTACTGAAAAAAAAACCCCGGGGGAAAGAAAGGCAACAGCATGGAAATAAATTCAAGAACTTCAGTATCAGAATAAGAGATGAACTTGCTGCGAGTGATCAGAGGTGTGGACAAGGGAACAAATGAAACAAGAGCTACAACAGGAGACGAGAACATCCTGTTGTTGGCATCACGGGAGGTGGAGAGCGACTGCACACAGATCACTGAGCAGGCACTGCCTAAGGCTGTTACTGCTGAGCAGAAATCGTGATACAGCTATTATTAATAATAGTATAATGGTGCTCAGAGGTCTCTTGATGGTGCTAGAAACAGCAAATGAGACACCAGATGAGGCCTGGAGAATAAGGTCCTGCCTTATGCCTTTCCATCTTTTCCCATTTACCTCTATCAGACAGGCTTTCTACAAGTCTGTATTATTTCAAATATGTTGTACAATCTATACAATACAGACCATGTAAGTAATGTGTAAATGCAAGAACATCAGTATATACATCTAATAACCCTAAAATTCACCTTTTCTTTTCTTCTATTTATTGCAACAGTGAATCACTACCAGTCATTCACTGGACTTTTTTCCCCCACTCACTAACATGTCTAAAATTCCCCATCTCAGTCTTCTGGCTGTTATGCTGTTCCTTTAGTATTATTGTACTGCTCTCCTCAGTGCACTATCTGGGTATTGTGAACTCATGTGGACACAACTGTGCTTTCTTTATGTTTGGAAAATATCCAGCACATTAGTGTTACTGAAAAAACCAGAAAGTAGGCAAACTTTGTTTTCATTTGTTTGTACTCGTCTTTTGTTCTTCCAAGAAATCAACTCCGCTTGGCCGGCACTAACTGTGTAAGATAATTTACTAACACTGTAAGACATACAATCAAAAGTAGCACGTTCATCAAACACACGTGTGATTTATCATGCAGAGTTGAGCTAAACTGCAGCTTCTTACCTCCACTAGAAAGTCCCAGTGAGCAAAAGGCAGCAGAATGTCCATTTGTTTTCCTCATACCAGATTCTGTTTCAGAGTTTCATACTTCAGTATTTTGCCACCTGAGGTTTAAACTTTCCCTAGTGCATGCAAAATGAAGTAAATCGAGTCATAGCAAAGACAGATTTGGCCTGAAGTCTCTTGGCTGAAGGCCCAAACCTAAGGGAAGAAATAATTCAGAAAACTTTGTATTCGAAATAAAGCAATATAAAGGAACTGATGTGTAAAGGAACCCCGACATGGAAAAGCCACAACTGTGTAACATTTCACTTGTCCAAACATCATGATGATCTGTGTTAAAGATGAAAAACTAATGCCAGATCTGGAGCTGTGTTGATTTCCATTACAGTATTTTACTTTAATAGACATGATATCGACTACGGTTTTGTCTTGTTTTTTTTTCTACAAATGTTATTGTGTTAATATCTAGGAGGGAAGACAGATATTTTGAGCTTTATGTATTATGTAGAATTNAATTTGTTTCAGGTTGTGCTAAATTCACAAAGCAAAACAGAAATCTACAAAACATTCCCATTGCATTAAATAACCTTCCCAAAATTTCCAAATCTTTTCACAGTTGCATTTTGTCTTTCCATCAAGTGAAAGCATCTCAGATTCCTAGAAAACAGCAAAGAGATATTTCTTACACTATATGGGGAGATATGAAGCAACAAATAGCCCAAAAACTGCAGGCAAATACAAGAAGAAAATAATTTAGAAGCATTTTGGTTTAGAGAGAGGTTTTAGGACCAGCCTCTGTTTGAAAGCCCATAAATTATGGCTTTTAGCATTTCAGCATCCCCATCCTGCAAAGAATTCAGGCACACGTAGTCCTGTGAGGCTCACCAAGGAACCTACCCACACACAGCTCAGAGCAAAAACGGGGCTTTTGTTTTGTAGAATTCAGTCCTGAAAGGAACAAGAGGCCAGATGTCTGGGAAGCTAAGTCAGGGTTCTAGGCACCCCCTGCTTATCTGCCCATGGACATAGTCAGCTGTTCTATGAAAACTGCTTCCCAAGGATGCACCAGTAATATGGACTCAGAGAAATGCCTTATGACTGCTTAATATTTTGTGTTTCCAAATAACATGAGTTAACAGCTGTGCCCTACATTTCCTTTTGGGGTAGAATATTGTTGAAAGGTGAAATAAACATGTAGGAGGGGAAGGGATACGATTGTGGTATCTATTTTACTGGCCTCTGGCATCCTTCTTGCTGTTCATACTCTACACTGAAACTGCTTCTAGAGGTTACCAAGAACTCTTTACTGAGAAGGCAAGCCATATGCAGTCATATATGTCTGGATAGTCGCTATGTCTATTTGACTCTGATAAATTTTACTTTAAGTTATTTTAGGAATAGTCTAGAGGGACTCAAGAACAGCAGACACCATTCTAATCTGAACAAGGTAGGAGGGAAGAGGAAAAGTCTCTCCAGCGGTCATAACCCTATGATATGCTCCAGGGGAGCATGCTGTGCAGCCCAGATATAATTCCAGAAACAAGCACTAAATTTCTCTTAGTCCCATCCCCAGTATCTCCGTGGTTCACATCAAAAGATTTTTCATCAAGGCTTAGTTGTCCAGAAAAAAAAAATCTTGTACATACAAATACGTGATCAGTTATTTCCTACCTGTTAATCTTTTCTCCCTCCATTTTAGAAGCTCCTCCTCCCATCAGTGGTCTATACAAAGCTCAGCTTCCCAGACCTGTGGACTGCAAAACTCTGGATTTAATTTCCCATTCAACTTACTGACGGTACTTAATCTCATCCAAGATAATAATTTAATCAAGGTTAGTGTTTGCACCTATGCATTTCCAATTTTTCCATTATACAACTACATAAACAAAACCAGAAGACGACCTGCAGGTTTTTAAAGACTGCAGCATACGCATGTGGGATATACTTCAAGACTGAGTGACAAGTTCTGCAAACAGACACAGGCACTCTTCAGCAGCAGAAGCACTACAGGAGATCCCAGGCATCTCACTGACCTGCTCTGGCATTTGCCATAGCAGAGTTGCTATTGCGTTGACTCCTCGTGGCAGATAAGGAACTCTCAGCCCCTTTGGTGCTCAAAACCATGATAAACACAAGCCTTTGGAGATGCCATCACAAATACTTCCAGCTCTGAAATGTGACAAAATCTTTGTGTTACTGCAAGATGTAGTAGAAAGACTTCTCTGCATGAGGGATATGTAACTGCAAAATTCTTCAAGCATAAATATGTTTCACTGAAAGCAACCACATATTTGTTTCTTACTGGATGCCACTCTCTGCTCTAAGCCAGTCTGAATACGTATCTTTGAAATTACCCAAGTACTAATTGCATATACATACTGTAACTGTGGGACTGTTGCATAGGTCATGACTCACACTGCAGCCATCCTCCTTACCAGTATTTTTCAAGAAAGCTTCCAAAAGAAAAACTACAACTTTTTAATGGAATGAAAGAAGCGGTAGAGATATTGTTATCACTGTTAAGTTTCTATTCAAGTACAGTCACAAATACCAAAAGAATATTTCTGGAAGCATTTTACACGGTGACTAATGCAAAATATTTCAGCTGTGTCAACATCCATCCAATTCTAGGTTACATTTTGGCATTTCAGACAAAAGACATCCTGGCAAAAATTTAACTTAGGAACAAGTAATATAATTATGACAATTTATATTTGTAACACTTGTGAACGGTAACATCAGTGCTTGCTAATCCTTTGATAAATTCTTGTTACCTTTCAGTTCCCAAACGTATCTATGCAAGTATAAAGCATATTGGAGGCAGATGCTGCAGCAGATGAACATGCTTGCCAAGTGGTATTTTGTTTGTTGGGGTTTTTTTTCATCTAGGTATTCTTAACTGTCATGTTACATGCACCAAATAGTTCTTACTTCTGGCACACTTCACGCAATGTTCTGGGATGCTGATTAATACATCTGGTTTTTTTCCCCCCATTCTTCTCCCTATTCTCTTTCCCACATCTTCATGTTAGGCCTCATCTCGCAGCCTTTACTCAGATGAGTAATATAATTTACTCCAGTGGTACTACTTACATGAGTAAAAGAAATAAATAGCAATAAGCTTGAATGAACGGCAGAGTCATTCATATTTGAGCCGATCCAGTAAAGCTTTTTTTTCTCTTTTCTTTCTTAACCTTGAAACATCATAATGAAATATAATAAAACAGAAGAAAAATTGGTTCCAGGACAATCAAATTTAAAATTGGGTTGCTTTTACAATGACTCACATTAACAAGAACACAGCATCTGCTTGGTTCTTTTAAGTCTTATAGGCAAGAGCAGAAAAAAACCCTAGAAATCTTTACTTTCACTTATTACCTGAATTTGGAGACACTTTAGATGTCAACAATGTTGTATCTTTTTGTAGTTTTACACTGTCTCCCATTATTGAAAAATTAGAAATTTTTTTACCTTAATTTAATAGGAGGAGGTTTCATGTCATCTCTGGTATTCACCTGTTTTGGTCCTTAAATGTCTGTAGGGGCTTGAGTTTGGTTTTTATAAGTTTTGGAATTCATTCACTTTTATTGCCATTATCTTCTGAAATTAAAGAGGGGTTGGTTGGCTGCAGAGTGAACATAGAAGAGGACATCAAGTAATCATGCATTACTTTCCAAACTGTTCCTGTTTTTGAAAGGACTGAGTGTACCCACATGTGCATGTAGGTACATACCTTTATGAGAACATGCATGTATGCAAACAATAAGTGTCATATAAAAAGGCTGGAAAGGTTTGGGAGCTTGAAAACAATATCTTTCCCCTTTAAACTGCTTTATTACTGGCATTCCCTCCCACTTGGGCATGCGTTCAACTGAGACTAGGCCAAATTGGCAGTCATTTTCAAAGTGCTTGGCAGCCCCATGATCCCTGGGAGTTTTCAGCTGACATCTCTCTCTCAACCAGTCTATGCAAGGGTCAGTGGGAGACCTGACTCCCAGGCCCTGGCTTGCTCTGGCTGTGTCATGAGTCAGGACCAATATAAATTAAAACCTTAAAGCCATACTGTGAAGGCATTCTTTACCCCCTGAGGTATTTTTTTTCCCTGTGACAGATATTTCTACTAGTTTCCTATGTTTTTATTCTTGGATAATACAGTAACAAGTATGTTCCTTTGAGTTGAAGAAAGAAGGAACATCTGGTGAAGAGAGAGTTAAACTTCCACCAAATTTTTAATATTTTTGGTAGATTTGTTGATGCTCAACAAGCAGGAGTGAAATAATAACAATAATACTAGGGGCTGCTTATCACTTACAAACAATAGTCCAATGACAATGTTCACACTGACGGAAAAAATGGGAGTAGAAATTAATAGTGACAGTCCTGCAGGAAACAAGGGAGAAATTGGATACCAAGTTATAAAATACAGACTAACCCAATAGACACATGCTGCTGTTATTATATTAATATTGTTAAAAATATCAAAGCACTTTAAAAATGGAATTGTACTGTAGGTAGATGGACAGTATTATTTCCACATTCTTTTAAATAGAAATTTTCACTCCTTGTTTGGCTTGGAGGCATGGATGTAATTTGTTGCTCAAAAACCAGTAGCTGAATGCTGTGAAAAATAAGACTCAGGATTAAAGTCTCCCATCTGAAGGACAGAATCGGGCTACACGGAGAGCTCTCTCTGTTATTAACAAAACCATCTGAGTCACTGCAGATATGGATTTCACTGATGTTCACAAGTGGGGTGGGCTGTGTTTATTTAGTTAGTTAGAGAACAGGGAGAGATTGTTTTTCCTTCATGCAAAATAAACGGAGAAAAAAACAACCAAACTCCTGTAAATAAAGAAGTAAACATGAACCTCAACAAATCGCACCCACTGATGAACCTAATCCCACAGGCCAGGCTCAGACAGGTACAATCCCTCTAAAAAAAATCAGCAGACTACTCCACATAGATGAAGTGCATAATAGGAGCTGTACATCCTGAAGGAAAAGACCACAGCATCTGTATTAGCAATTCAAGATGTTACTGCAGCTGCTGTGTTTCCCTGCTACGCTTGTACAGTACCTAGCATGGTGGAGGCCGATCCCTGACATATGCATCAGAGCCTGGATAATAACAATGCCTCACAGTAGTGTAATTTCAGCTGAAATCAGGGGATTAGGGAATCGATGTGGCTTCAGATAATGCCTCGAGAGGGAAGGGGGTGCAAGATAACCCTACAAGAGGTTTCTCCTCCATGCAGTCCCCACATGGAGATGAAGGATGGCCATTGCCTTTGCTTTTCCCCCATCTGAAATGCTGAAAGGAGCCGTGAGAAGCAGCATCGGTACCCGAGGCCGGGTGATAGAGACAGCACAAACAGTACCTCGGCTCCCAGCTCTGCCAGGGACACATCCCAGCTGGGCGTGCAGCTCCGAACTGCCCCAACGCTTGACGCTGATTAAAAGACCTGATCAAAACCTATGAAACAAATGCACTACATTGTCCCAAAGTTTGTTCTCTTTTTTAGCTGATTGTGAACAAAAATATCTGTTCTCTCACAGCAACTTCAAGCAAAGTCCACAACCCATTTTCTTTCAAGGAGGTTTCTCCATGCAAATAATTCCTCTCCCCGTTTTTAGTAAGGACATGTTTCCTCCCCTCTCAGCGCTCCGTGAGACAGACCTTCATGTTCTACCAGACACCGAGACTTGACTTAATAAGCAACGGGGGTAAAATATCCACTCTTTACACGTAGGGTATCCTGAGGTACATACAAGTGCCGCTCTAAGATGTGATAAAGTAATCTAAAGCCAGGCCCAGCCTGCCAGTTCAGGCCTAAAGGGATTTGATTCAGTGTCAAAACCTTTGGCTCAGGGGGTCACTCTCTCTTCTTGCATTTCTTATAACAAAGGCAGAGGGTTGGGGGGGGAGGGTTTCCTCCTTTTTTTTTTTTTTTTTTGTCTTCTGAATTCATCAACTGTTGTTTGTTGAGCAGCAGGCCTTTATTCAGCCTACTGAAACATTTTCATTAGACAGAGGCCTCTGAAGTGCGCTGGCGGCTGGGACCGTGCGAGGACGAAATCTTAGGCCTCTCCAGAAGCCGGCTGATTGAAATCAGCACTGTGTCAGGGGCTGTCATATCTCAGAAAAGACATAAAACACACGGAAACATCAATAAGCAACAAGCCTCTGACAGCTCTGAGACATTCCAGCTGACAAGAAGAGAAAAGGGGTAAGGTTAGGGCTCATGGGGGATATTTAAAATGCCTAACAGCCAGCCAAAGTGTTGGCAGGCTTCAGGGAGGCCCAGAAAAGACAAGATAAAGTCTATCAGGTTATCACCTGGTTCGAGACGGATCCCTCACAGCAAGGCCACAGGGATGAGACAATGACACAACGGCTTTTTTTTTTTTTTTANTTATTTTAAAATGTATCAGAGAAACAGACTGCATTTACACCAAGGTTACCCAGACAACATTTGTGCTGGAGAAGATTAAAAAAAAAAAAAAGAAGAAAAAGGAGAAGAAATGTAAAAGAGGGAGGACAAAAAGAGAATCCTGTGAGTTAAAGAATTCTGCTTCTAGCTACCATGTACAGAAATCAAAAAGGATTAACAAGTTTTTTTTCATTTAATTTCCTGTACACCAGACGCTTTTGTTAAGAGATCAGAGATATTGCTATTTATTGAATTTTTAATATGATCTTTATTAAAAGGCAGCACACATGTTTGGTTTTCTTTTTTTTTTTTTTAAACATGCATGGGTATAAAAATCAAAGCACAGGAATGAACCATGGTTGTTTGATTTTGGTCTCTTAATATTATGGTGATTCAGACTCTTATTTAAATTTTAAAATAATAAAAACTCAACCCACAGAGAAATTTCCCCTCATCCTCCTTTTAAATGATGTCTATTCTGCTAAGTAAGCAACGGGCCAGAGCAGCACTTTGACCAATCAGATAATGAATTCTGCCTTTGGAGTCACTGTAAGACCAAGAAACAAGATGCGTAGCTGAATAAAAAGGGCTATTTTATTTTACATTTTTAGATTACCAATAACACGTTCAAAATGTCACCATCAGCTTGCAAATCTGTAATCGCCATTGTACGTGTATGTTTGTTGCATGTAACACCCCCAAGGTTAGGCTTCAGCGTGGATTGCACTGTTACTGAAAGGAGTAAAAACCAAACTATGTGACCCCCTTGCACCCCTTGGTGCTGGGCGCTAAGGAACAGGACTGATTTTTGTCCTGGAAGAGCCGAGATCACTGGAGCAGAACCCGTTTTGCCCAGTCATTTACTAAACACATCAAACCATCCTCTCCAGTGACAGTCAACAACAATTCCAGTCTCTCCTTCCTTAAACACTTGGTATGACAAAAGTATGATGATTTCTTAAGGTTACTCTTGTGCTAAAACCTAAGCAAACTCAAGGAGGAACAAAAACATACCCATGACCAAACATAAACGTGACCAAAATACCACATATATTCATTTCTATCTGCAGGTCTATATTTTTTCCTTTAGAACCTGTAACTATATTCTGCAACCATTTAAAGAGCAGATTACTCTCAGACTTCATGAAATATCCTACTTGTTTCTTTGTTACCCTGCTCATATTGGCGTGAATCCATAGGATTCAACCAAGTTTTACAGGGAACTGAAGTTCAAATGCTTTCTTCTGCCAGACTTCAGTTCTGTATGACCTGTGAAATTGAATTGGTTTCTTTGACAAAACCTTCCGTAACATGAGCTGATGGACCTCAGGAGCGAAGGTGGCCATGAGCTCTAACACCTCACGTTTAGTTTCTTTTTCTGTCAAGGTTTTCCCTTTCTGGCACGTCAGCTGGATTTCATAGTCCCTGTAATCTCATATATCTTTGTAGTAGATCATGACGGTGAACTTCATGCTAGCAGCCGTGTGGGTTTTGTTGACCATAACATCATAGCAGAGCAGGCAAACTGAAAGAAACTGCTGGAGCAGCCAGAGAGCCAGAAAATGTCCCACAGGTAGCTCTGAGGAAACTGCAAAACCTAACCAACATGGACAGACTTTTCTTCCCCTTATCTAGAGGTTGCTGCTGCACAGCAGTGTAAATACAGCCTCTGGGCTTCACCTTCCAAAATGTGAACTGGGAGTAATAGTTCTCCCTCATGGCACTTGCTTGGTGTGAAAAGAAATTAATTGTAAAGTTTGAAACTTCTAGACAGCGTGGGTCACATACTTTAGATGAATATAATGCCTTGAGTCCTCTGCAGTGTCTCATGCAATAAAGCAAGAGCTCAGCAATGGCTTGAAGACCCACTCCAGTATACAGCAAGAGGCACGGTCAGCATTACATATAATCAAATGAAAACAGTAAAATGTGTTTACATAAAACACTTCTACACAACCATCAGATTTATGAAAGAAAATTAGGAATTTGTAACTTCCTACTATTTAGGAAAGACAAAGATATGATTTTTCCGTGTTCGTTGGAAGGGTATATTCTACTGACTAACATGGCACGGAGTCACCAACACCAGAAGATGTGTATCACCTAGGTTCTTTTCATCAGCCTTTTAGATCAAAAGCACTCTTACAAAAGGTGTCCTGAGCCTGAAGTGAGGACAAGTCTCTTGACTGAATGCAGCATGTGTCAACCTGGACACCCTTTGACCCACCAGGTTATTTCTACTTCTGGCACTAAGAATTCCAGAGAGGATACCTCATCTGTGTCTTTTCTTTTTAATGGAAAGTTGGAGCTATATCTAACATCAGAAGTAATTACTCACTGTATCAATAATTGTGAAGGGTGGTATGCAGATCACAGATGGCCTGTGGGGAACAGCAGGCATAGACAGAATGGTCCAGGTGCTATTTGATGTTGGTAGAAGTTAGAGCCATCTTCCAGCTTGGCACAAAGAGACTTTTTTAAGATTACAGCAGTGCAAAGGTGAGCTTTCATATGTTCCTGTATATGACCTCTGCTTTCTAAAAACCACCTGTATCTCAGGATCTAGCCAAAAATCTGAAGTGATATGGGCTGTTGTCTTTTTCACACACACACACACGGAATTTTCTGACAAGTATTTTTTCCAAAGGTAAATGCATTTAACAACTTTGCAGCAAAAACTAGTTTTTCTACAGTTCAAAATAAAAGTAAATGTCCATTTTTTCCAGTGTTTTGAGCAGGAACTTTGTTTCAGGTACAGCGGTCAAAACAAGATTCTCTTCTTTCACTGAAGAAAAGAATGCCAGGTTTATATTTTTCCTCTTTTGTCCTTCCCTATTCTTCTTTTGAACACACTTTTTGAAGGAAAAAGAAGATCAAACAAAAGACTTTTTTTCACCATGAGATAAAAAAAATGGTACCAGGACTCCTTACTTCTTAAAAGAAGTCCACAAGATGAACTGAAATACATGAGGGGTTTTTTTCCTCTGTGTTAAGACTGAGTCTGTGGAAGTTGCACTGAAAACCTGCCAAAGAGCCTTCTAAGACTGAAAAATCAGGTTCACTGATCACTTCCTTTTAAGTGTATCTGGCAACTAGTACTATTTTTATGACTCAGACAGAAAACTTATTTCGATGTAGTCTATAGCTATTAGGCATTTAAAATCCCCCAGTATGAGAGATTGCCCGCTATGAGACAGAGTTGCTTCTGACTGCAGTAATGACAATCTCTTTTGAGCCACTGGATTCTTAGAACCCTGAGTAGCTCGACTTGAGACTGCAGCATCAATGATCTCCAGCTTGTTTCAACAGAGGAATTTTACGCAGAAGTTTACAAAATGATGTACTGAAAACTCAAGTGGGTAATTAACAAGCTTACAAATAATAGGCTGATAGCTTACTTGCGTGTCAGTGGGATTTAAATATAATAAAGAACTGTGCTGAAATGTCAAACTCTTACAGCAAGCCAGGCTGAAACATGACTACAGGTACCACAAATGGAATACATAGCAGAGTGGAAGTGGCCCGATTTCTTTTGCAGTAATGAGGAAGTGATTTCATTAGAGGTCAAAATGGTTCATTAGCATGTATCATTATGTATCAGTTCAGGATAATATAGTCAGAAGGTTTTCTCCCTCTTTCAGGAAAAGTATGGTCTGAACTGTGATGACCATCCTGATGATCACTGCTTGGTTTGAATGCCAATTTATAGCCAATCCCAGAAGTGAAAACACTGTGGGCACACCCAAATTACTGCTTCTATCCTTGCACTGACTTCTCATGCATGTCAGCAGAACTTCTACGGGCACATCTACTGCTTCTTAGAGATACAGTAAGTCTCTAGGATCTTTTTTCCGAGAAATCTGTAGAAGACCTCTGCCTTCCTAGGCACAGGGGGAATCATGGGAAGGGAATGGGCGACTATTCACAATTCCAGTAACGTAGCCTGTTTCTCCATCACTCAAAGAGAAACAGAACTGGATTTCTCACTTATAGCCAGTCCAGCTTGTCAAGCCCGCTACACTAGACAAAAAACTCCCATAAATTGAGGTGAGAATAAGGAATGATAAGGGGTGAGTAACTTCCAGATAAGAGTATTAGTAACCCTAGTGGAGACTATGTATGCTGCTGCAGCATGAGTACATAGGCAGGGATCAGGAAAGAATTAAAACAGAGTTTCCATAGGTGAGTTCATGAGGATTTATGTAGTCATCTAGTCTACACCATCTAGTGAACACTCAAACTGGAATTGGTGTAGGATGAGTGTCTCCTCCTGCAAAAATGCTTTGCCCAGGACTTTGCAGCTCGTTGCAATGTTCTCTTGGCTTTGACTGCAAAGGCAGCAACTCTTGGAGTACCATCACTAGTAAGGTGAGCAGGATTTACTATGCCTTAAAGTAATTACATGCAGCTTCAAATTCAATGAGTTCAGTGGCAATCAAAGTCCAACAAAGTATCATGTTTACCAAACACGTGTTCATGCAGTGCAATGCTGCAGTCAGAACTGTGAAAATACATTTTCTAATGTGTGCTGGGAATTAATTTTCATGAAATGGGAGTGCAGTCCCGCTGAATTTCCCCACACAATCTGAGTATATGCCATCAAGTACCTCTTTCTTGAAGAAACCTGTTAGGTTACTTAGTGCCCAAAAAAGCCACTCATCAAGTAGTGTGACTGTTGCAATTTGTGAGCTGTGCTCACTGTCCTCTAGACTTTGATTTAAGAGCATTATGAAACTATGTAATTTTGGTGTAGTCTTTTTATTCCCATGGCAATTTATGTCTGTGGGTAAGCATTTTATTTTATCTGAGCCATGGTGCCAGAGTTATTTTCTGAAGCTCTTGAGTTTCCCTTTGATGCCATTGAAATTAAAACCAGAGCTGCAGATAGTACCCATGCTGTTTGTCACAGAGTCAGAGGTTAGAATGCATTTGCTGCTATTTATTGTGGCTCATCGACTGCAATAGTTACTGCTGCTCTTCTCATCACTGATACAAAAATATTAATAACAGACAACTCAAGAGTGGCATATAACTGACTTTGTCAGTCACCATCAGCATTATAAAAAACACATTACACAAGTATCAGCAAATCTCTCCATGCTGCGGTAATCTTACTTGCCTTGGGAAAATTTTAATTAAAAAGATTAATTCCAACCTTAAATATTTTATTATTTAGACAAACAATTTGCATCTTCAGTAATTAAACACTAAAAGATGTCTCTGCATTTGCTATGTATATATGGTGTAAAATGTTGAAAAGTACATTGCCCAGTATCAATTTATTTATAAAATTCAGCAAAATTTCCTGTCTGTGCATAAACAGCTAGTCCTATAAAGAGCTAGACTACATATTCTTAACTATAACTTAAAAATTATACCTAACTTTTCTTCCTGTCTACTTGGCACGGCCTTACCCTAACCCAAGTCTGCAATAGGCATGAGGGAGGGATGGCATTTTCCAAGATTTTTAATCAGGAAAACATTTGGCAATGCTTATGTTAATATATCAGTAATGGTCACTCACATGAACTCCCCAAAGGGCAGGTCTGCGACACAGTTCAAGGTGGAGTAGATATGAGTGACGACAGTTACCAACAGGGGTATGGTATTACGGCCTTCATCACTCAGCTGTGTACAGACCTTGCACAGACCTCTATGAAGCATCTTAGCTTGTACTAGCCTGAACACAGAGCAGACTAGAAGTACTCCTTCAGCAGTCTGCTATGCCTCTTATGACATAGGAGACTTTGCAGGCAGCTATAGGTGCAGGAGACCACACAGAAGTTTACTTTGGGGTTTTAGTTCATTTTCATTGTTTTATTTTAATGCAGTCAGAACATCACGCTTCTAAATCTATACTGTGTTTCCATGTTTTTGCCCAGTGGATAACTTCCAGTCCTCAACATTTCTTGGAGAATTCTGTGCAGGTTTTGGCAAAAGAAGGACTTTTCCTATTCTACAGGATGCCTTTGGTGCTCTGGTCCTCTACCTGGAGAGAAGGACTAGTGCTTTCACTCAGTGAGATCGCATTATGCCTGGGGACCTGTACAATTTGTGCAACAACTGCATAGCATGGCCCCACAGACCAATAACAGTCCACAAACCACAGTTCGGAAACACTGCTCTGGGATGTAGCTATGCCCAGTTGCCAAGAAAGGAAATAAAATGTGGATAGAGAAGGAAGTAAAAAAATTTATGGAAGTGGTTTTTATAATCCCCATTCTCAGATGCCTCCACCATCTAGCCCCAGTCTTTTACCCCACAAAGGTCAGTCGGAGCAGAGAGTTTATGAAATAAGCTGCAGACAGAAAAAGCAACGCATGCACACCAGAAAATTAATTTGAAAATTAAGAACAAATGTACACTTTAAAATAATATATAATTAGCCCTTTTTAATTACCACTTCACTACCATTTAGAAAAAGGTGATGGAAGTTCAATAAAATGAGATGCTTTTATTCAACACTAGTCAAATTCATTTACATACTCAAATTCTCTTTAATAATTCCATGATATGGCACGTTTCTTTTACCCAAATTTGAGAATATATCTATGTAATAATTATCTCACACTGCAAGTACTGTTGCAAAATTCTGATATATTCCGGAACAGAATATTATTAGAGGAAAAAAGTAATTTCATTACTTGCCATGAGTCCGATTATGCATCCTACAATGCAGTTAGAAGATAGAAGTGCTCTTTCCTTTTAAAAAAAGAAAAGAGGGCCATCAGACCACTATACTAGATATCCCATTTCTCCAGCAAGAATATACTATCTATCTGCAGTAAATCTGCTTCCAACATAATCTTTTGTTGCTCTTAATTGTCTAAAACATCCAAGCCAGAAGCTCTGCCTTCTCTCCATCATTGCAGAGGCATGAATATTTTCAATACCTCATATACTTTAACTCCACTAATATGCAATATCAGACCTGTCTGTTCCATCTGAGAATACTCTATCACATCCTTTGATGGCAAGTACCACAGACGCTATTTACCTATTCTGTGTTCTGTTGTCTTTATGCCGAATCTTGACTGAGGTTTCAATAGCAGGATCTTGTAATAAATCTCTCTTCCTGAAGGAAAAAAAGCTGCACCTACAAGCATTCAAATGAATAACTCTTGATACCAGTCATGAACTTAGGTATGTTGCACTGGGGCATAAAGAGCTGCTCCTAAGCCTAATAATTTGCCTGTGATCAGTGTTAATGAAAATTTCACTTTAGTTCAATATACAAATATGTATTTACCATACAGCTATCTGTGCATGATAATATAATATTAATGCACCCAGCCAGAGCACAGAGTAAATGTTATGTCTAAAAGAATTCAAATAAGATTTTTCTTGCAGTTTTTCTCGGATGCTCTGTCTTTGGTGCTTCTAAGTAAAGATTCTGGAGAAGGGAACAGTTAATTCTCTGCACTGACTGCTACCTTTCAATTTCTCATTAGGGCTGTCTACTACAGTAGAACTGGGAGTAGTTGTCAGTAGACCAGCATGATTACAGCAAAATTTGAATATCTGTTTTCCAGAAACTCTGAAGTTTCACATCTTTCTGATCCAGCTTAATAGTTTCTATTTTGCTGATGACTCACATATAGCTATGATTCAAATAGAGCTAAAATGGAAAATATCATTAAAAGCTTTGTATTTTTTTATTTGCATTTAGTTTCTGAACTGTTTCTGACCTATGATATTTTCATAAATAGACTGAGACTGATAACTGTAACAATCTGCACATTCCTAAGGATAGATCACAAAGAATTTCTTCATTTGGAAAATGCCTAAAACTGATAAGGCTAATTTTGCCTGTATTCTGTCCAACAGCATATGCCCAACCTAACAATACCATGCCATTATACTAACATAGTTTCATTATGCTGCCAAATTTGCCACAAACACTAATAGCCAACTTTTCTAAGGTTTTTATAAAGACTTAATGTAATATTCCACATGCACAACATGTGTATGGTTACCAACTGATAACAAAACTAGTAGCATTCATTAAGTATTGCTATAAATCTCTCCACTGAAACAGCAATAATATCGCCTTCCAGCAACCACAATAAATGTAATGCTTAATCTCTCTCTGTGATATTGTATAACTCTAGCCTGCAGCTAGACTTCCACTGTAGGTGGTACTGTAGAGGATAAGTCTGTAGTGACAGCACATGATGTGTTCCTCTTTTCCAGTACATGGAACTTCGTGAGTTTGAAAGACTATTTTTTTTCCCTTTCCAGAGAGAAGTGAGGATTTAGAAGGGATAAGAAAGGAAAAAGAATGAAAATGTTTTAAGTGGTACAATACTACTCTTAGTGGGAACCCTATGCATTTTTTCATAATTTTTTCCCCTCTGAGGATGCATATTGGATCTATCTCCCTTGAAACTTCACCTTATCCTCATCTTTGTGGTCCTTTATAGCTCACTTTCTGCTTTACCCTTCTCCAGTGCAGTGAATGATATAAGTGCCAAAGCAGGTTTTGTGGGAATTCACAATTTTTAAGCACATCGCTGCAGTGGCTGGTTTTGACCAAGGAAACAAAGACACACACACACACAGAAAAAATCTTTTTTTCATGAAAGTTTTCAGTGCCAGCTTCCAAACCACAGAAGTCTAGGCAGTGTCAGAACAATATTCAATACTTCTGGGAACATTCATCCACAGAAAACACCTTCCTTTTTTTAAATGTCTGTCTCTTGTCCGTCACTACAGTTCCTGTTTCCCATATGTTCCTATTTCTCACCAGTAGCCATCCACGCACAACCTTTGCTGCAAGCAGACATGACAACAGCTCAGTTTGGTGCATCCCGGCGGCAGGTAGGACTGTCCCATGGCCAGGGATCCACTTACAGGGGCTTCCAGCACCAACGCCTAAACTGGGCATCCAGATTCCGCGTGAGGCTATGCAAGATGTCCCCGGTGCTTATCCCGAAAGGAAAGGCCAACTCCTGTAGCATTTACCTCCCAGGGTTTAAGGTGAGGAGGAAAACGGAGGGAGAGAGGAGCAGCACTGAGCATCCTTGCAGGACAAGGGCCATCCCATTGGGGCAGGCCATGCGGCCGCACCACCAGGCACCCGTATAAAGTCTGCTCTTTGAAAAGCAGCAGCGCTCGTCACAGGCTCCTGCTTGCTGCAGACTGAAGCGTGTGTGACAGCCAGCTGAGGACCTGGCCGAGGCCTCCGGCTGGCAGACCGTGCCCTCCCGGAGCAGGGGCTGTCACAGTCGCTTGCTCCCCCTCCCCAGCGCTCCCCTGAATGTCAGGCTGTAATCCTGCCCTGCTGTTTCGAGCCTCTGAAAGCAAAGCTTCCTACCTTCTGCTTTGCTATTACTATAGGTATGTAGCACAGGGCTGGATTTGACCTAAATTTGATTTATTCATTTTTCCATTGCTTTACAGGGTACTTAAGCCCTAGGTCAGCAAAGCACTTAATCACATGCTTAACCTTAAGCACATGCTTAAGTGCTTAGTCAGGGCCTTGTTGCTATATAAAGAACAAAGCTACGACTCAATTTGAAACAACTGAGTTGAAAAATTGAACACCCCCCCAGTCTCATTTGCTTACCTTGATACACCTGTATAAGCCAAATTATTCACATTAAACACATTTAAATACATTCTGGTTTGAAGCCTAATTTAAGAGTTTACAACACAATCTAGACCAATCTGAATATTGGGGTCCCTGCAGGATTTGTGGCTATTAAGACAATTACACTCCCGGATGCAGAAAGTGATACCCTTTCATAATGTAACTATTGCCATATATTAATATTCTCTTAATTCTAATGATTGATCTAATAAGAAAAAAAGGATTATCTTTAAAGGTAAACTCAAAATGAGCAATTCACATGTAATACAAAGATACTACTTATAGCAAAATGCACCCATATGCACTCCACAGCTACATATGCAGTTTCAAGATTACTATTTTAAAATGTGTACTGCATCCTTATCTAACTTGTCCAGTAGGTGCAATTATTTGTAGAATTTGTTCTACAGTTCTGCAGGAAATTTTCCTTTTGCTCAAACAGTTCAGATTTGCCTCTGCTGTGATTTTCTTCTGACTAAACATCCTCTGAAACATTTTTTTGATGCTTCCCAGAATTACTGGCACTCTGATTACAATATCCTGTTGGATGGATACCATGAAAGCTGCTAGCTTTGGTAACTATATCTAAAATGTACAGAATGTCATATAAAGCAGTTTATTGAGGGGAGGGGGCCTGGACTTTAAACCAATAATAATTTTATGTGAACTGGAAATGCTTATCAACTTATTTGCTTTTTCATATTACTTTCTTCGTTTATGTTTAACAGGAACATTATACCACACACATTTTATACCATTATTAATTAGGAATGATTGTGTTCCAAAAGTTTTAGATAGGACTGGTAAGAAACTTCTGTATTTATTTTTATCTATAAAATAAATAAAATGCATTTAGAAAAAGCTTCAGGCACACTAGGACACAGTTAATGTAACCAAGTCTCAGCTTCTCTGAAGAAATCATCAATTCAGCATGAATACAATAAACCACTTACAAAATATTTTCCACTACTCCATCAAAGGAGCATATCCTCAGCATCCTCCAGAAAACATGCAGTATTGTTTCTCTATGCTATTTCTATATGATATAACTATATTTGCTCTTCTTCCCCTGAAACGTAAGGAAATAAGACAGCAGTATCCTAAATAGTTATTCACACTAGAAAAGTTGTCCCCTCCTGACCTCCTTCCACCAGTTTAGCCAGTTGTCCATGCTGCAATTACCCTCTCCTAAATTTTAGTAAAATCTATTCCACTGCAACAGGATGATTACTTTGGCTCCCTAATTGTGCATCAGGGAACTATATGAGAAGTGGGCATGAAAATGGCCATGTCTGGCCTGTTACAGAGAGAAAAATGACATGGTCACCACCCAGCCCGGCACCATATTTTCTCTCTTCAGCTTCTTGCTACACCCATTAACTGGGGCTTCCCAGAAAGGAGCACCATTCTTAGCCATCCTTGAATCAGTACATCTCAGCAGCTTTGGGGCTTCCTAAGACAAAATGTTTATTATCTGGGTATGGTCAGAAAAACTGTATTCAAATGGAGCAGAAACATGAAGACTGACATAGGAACACTCTCTTCTGACACAAACTGCTGCTGGGAAGTGGCCGAGGGATGAGGGAGCTTCTGAGAGATAGCCACGAGGCCCCTCTTCAGGATCTATCCCAGAGCCAAGCGCTCAGGTCTCTAGCAGGGGATGAAGTTGGAGGGCTTTTGTGTATATTAAAAATGTCAGGGCAGACAACATTTTTATTTTAAAAACAACCCTGAAAATGACTCCAAGCAAATTTGCATTAGTTTCACTCTTACGTTGCCACATCCAGTGCTGTGGAGTTACTTCTGATGTGTAAAAGTGTTAAATAAAATCATACCCTATTCGGGGGCTGGGAAAATCAATGTTTTCTATTACAGGATTGGTGCACAGCTTATTTCCATCCATTATATTCTCTGCACAGCAATAGCAGGCTCTCAGTTAGGAGATGAACCCCAACCACTTATTAGTTCATGGCTGGAAGCCATCAGCTCCACATTATACAAAATCCCTGATTCATCACTGCCTCTCTCCATCCTCACACCTTTCAGCTCACGCATCTGAGGTAAATACAAAGTAAAGCAGTGGGAAATCAGAACTAAAGTTTCTACAGTGAGTTTTACTGCATATTACTGCCTTCTTTTCATTCTTTCAAATCCTTAAAAAAGACCTATTTTCTTGTGGGTTTTTTCCTTCAAAGATAATAGTACAGACTTCAACAATATCTCTGCCAAAAAGGAAAACTCCTTGAACCTTGACTTTCCGTCCTACTACACATAATGAGACAACTACTTAAACTGCATTTAAAAAGTGCTGAGTAGATGAACTCAATGCCTAATGATGTTACTCAGCTTGTCGGCAGCTGATTGACACTAAAAGTAATAAATTAGAACAGAAAATGATTTTACAAGATCCCTGGGATGACAGACAGGATAAGTGTAATATCCTCCATTACAGTTGTCACTAGATTTTATACAGTTCAGATCTGAACAGCCTCGGCAGGAAAGTGGAGCAATTTCATGAGATAGATCTTCAGATGATGTAGAGTAGCATAAATCCTCTGAAGTTAAAGAAGCTATCCTGATTTATGCAGTCAGGTATCTGGCTCTATATTTTTTATACATGTTTCTACTCAAGTATTGGAATTAAATCATTTGTTTTCCCATGCAAATCTGGGCAGAGAAAAGCAAAAACCCTGTAAGAGAGGAATGCTGAAGGCTGATGTCTTGGCTGTATTTGTTTCTATTC
>VZTV01030619.1:0-20958 GCA_013400875.1 Anhinga rufa
TATTTAAATTATTTAATATAATAAATAATTGATAAATTGGTAAAATAATGGATAAAAAAGCTCTGGATACCTGTGCTGTCTCAGATGGACCATCCTTATTCACAATTTTCAACTCCCACAAATAACTGCATTAGATCTGCAAAGCATTGTTTTCCTCCTTTTCCTGGAGGAAAAACCATTCCTAAGCATGCAGATGATAAGCAGCAAGCAGTGATCAGTACCTGGTTTATGGCACCTACAATCTTTCGACTCTCTTGGTAAAGCTTTTCTCCATCCCAGTGAGGATTTAATTTCCTCAGCTTTGTAACCAGGTGGTTGTGTTCTCGGAGAAAGACAGTGTGTAGTGCAGAAAGTCCCAGGTTTTCAGTTGCCCGTTTGTCACCTACAAATGAAAATATTTTAGGAATTTTGTAAATTGGTTTTTATTTCAGCAGCAGGTTTTTGTGTTAGGACAGATGAGTAACAAGTGATAGTCAGTGTTACTGGTAGTAATGCTCATGGTTAAACTTCCTAGTAGTCATCATTCATGCCAGATATTCCTTTCCAGCACAGACAAAACATTCTCTGTCCAAACCATTTAGCCAAAACCACTGGAGAAGAGGCTTTGGGCAATTTAAGCTGTATTGCACATGGTTGTGAAGCAGCTGTAAATGTCTCATTTTGTGAAAAATCTCATGTCTGCCTTCCTTTCATACCTCAAGGATACAATCTTCTTTTATATTATTGCTGTGAATGTTTGGTGTTGAAAATTTGTCTCAGGTCACCCAAGTTGAAAACACCTCTGAGAGGTCTGTGAATGTGCCTTCAGCAGAGGTGCTGAGAGAAGACTGGTGGGGATGCAGTGAAGACCCTCTGACAGCTGATGGAAGAAGCACTGAGTGTCTCCTCACTCAGCATGGAGCTCTTCCTGTGTGCAGCGAATGAGAAAATAATGTGCAATGGGAACACTATATTCTTATGGTTGACTTTGCAAGCTTCACATTTATATTTTTTTTTTATATTGTGCCTATGATGGATGACTTCCCATTTTAAAAAGTTCTGTGTTTTGAGTCATCCGTTTGTTTAAATTTCAGACAAACTTCTAGACTTGTCTTATCATTCTTTTTTCATTTTGGGGGAGTGTCCCCTGTCTTTCACCTTGCAAAATCCTGTCTTGCCGCACCTCATACAAATATAAGAGATGTCAGGCACCTGACCATGATGATCCTTTTTGACTATGGGCTGCTGAAAACTACTCCACAGATGCACCTTACCTCCTTTAAAACAGGGGATGTTCATGCTCTCGTTGGTGAGAACACAAATACTTTTTGTTTTGTTCTCAAAGGGCAATAATTCCAGCCCCCCATCAGTAAAATTCTGGTTCACAGCCATCAAACCCAGCTGGTTTGTCTGATTTCTAAGACTCTTTGCCACAGAGTCTTCACTGCCATACACCGTGCTGGCATCGATGAACGAGCTGACAGCGTTGATCTGCTCACGAGTAAACGTTCTGGGATTGCACACAGATGCTGACTGGATGAACGGCATGCAAGAGTTTGACCTCAGCATCCGTGGGTCATCAGCAGGAAACTGAAGCAAACAAACATAAGCAATGCCTCAGAATGTCATGTGGATTTATTTTTACCATCTTAAGGAGCATGGAATGAAATGAAAGTCAGGGTACCTTAATTGGGAAGCAAGGGGACTTGAAGGCACAATTGGTCTCACAGCGAAGCCCCGGGCTCGCTCCTGCACCACTGGAAGGGGTTAAGTCTATGTCATGGTTGACCCACTGGCCCCAGTGCATGAAGACAAGAGAGAGCATTTGATCTTGAGTGATGTTCTCATTGGCTGTGTGAGCAATTTCATTTGACACTTTTCGAACCTGCAGAAGATCAAATGGAATAAGCATGTGACTATCTACCATGGTGAATTTACCTCTTAGTATAACACGCACCAGGACATCATGCATAAGATTATCTTAGATAAGCTCATAAGAGTTAATATGGCATTAAATAGATGCATGCCATGCCCCAGCTCTATCAAAACAGATGTAATAAGTATCACCCTCTTGACTCCACAGTTTTTCAGCCAAGCCCAGCTTCATGGAAAGCTTTTTACGGCTGGAACTGATGTAGGTGCACACATCCAGGAAGTCAAGAAGATGGCTGAGGAACACCTAAGCCTTATGGTCTGTATAAACCTGTAGTGTATCTGAGCACACTGTGCTGCTGTCTGCATGGGATGCACACTTCTGAAAATATTATGTTGTCCATGCTTTGCTTAGTGAAGTATTCACAACCTTTTTGTTCATGTCTGTCTCCAACAAAAAATACCACCCCAAGCCATAGCTCTATTGGAGAAGACAAGCCTCATATTAGCACCTGAGATCAGAGGAAAGGATCAAGCAGTTTACACTCTAGATGTTGCCACTGTTTCATTTCTGATGGATGCAGTAAGGGCAGTGTCCACTACTGTTAGCCAGACAAGAAAAAGAGGTCTTACCAGTGGGAGTGGAAATCCATTGTACAGTGTTCCTTCACTTGCTCCTCTGGGAACAGACACTCCATCTTCATACACTGCGGGGAGCCAGCGAGCAAACGCACGGTTCGAGGACCCCAGATGAGAATGATTTCTGGAGCAATACAAGAAGAAAAGCAAACACTGTTATTATTTCAGAAATGAACAGGCTTGTAGAGACTAATGTTTTGCAGCCCTCTAATCCATGTCTGATTGGTAACAGAGGTGATAGCCAGAAAACACTAAGAAGTAAATAATCCCAAGATTATTACTGCAGAGAAAAATGAACTTTTTTTGACATCAAGAAAAGACTCCTCATGCCACTATATTAATTTTATTTGGCATTTAAAACTCTGTAGCACCTCTGTCTCCACTGCTGCTTCACACAAAATCAGTCTCACAGTAGGGCCACCACCAAAGCCATGCCTTTGTCCAGCTGAGGGCTGGAAGCTTCCAAGGATGAAGATCCTCTGCCTCTGTGGGGACCTGTGCCAAGGCTGCCCCTTCACAAGTTTTCCCCATGTCCAACACAGAACCTCTCAAACTGCAATCTGCAGCTGTGGCCACTTGTTATATTGCCTCGTACTGCTCAGAATTTGAATCTGTAAACTCAGCAACACTTGTTCAGAAGAACAATAATGCTGATTGAGCCAATGATCTGTGGCCTTAAGGACACAGAAACACAGGTTATTTTGAGAAAAACAGTTACTGAATGTCAGCTGGTGCACAGCAACTTTCTGTGCTTAAGCTCTTAAATCCACAAAACCTGGGTAATACTAGCCTATACTGAAAAAGGAGTGGTATACCCAGAATTTACAGCAGGGTGCTGTGAAATAAGAGCATGCCCTAGAACAATTGCCACACCATAGCTGAAGCAATTCCATCAGATATTAAGAACCCTGTACCACCACGGCTCTTGTTTTGATTGCTATTACTGTCCTTGCAGGCAGATTTTTGCAACATATTCAAGTGCTATGTCATTTTGCGCATCTCTAGCTCAGCAAGATCCTTGGAAAAATGTTAACATATCACAGAGTCCCCTCACTTCCAAATGCCTCGTTATCTTGCTGGCAGCCCACTGGATTAGCAAGGCCAAGGACAACCCTACCCTGAGCCTAAAAGTCAGCATGGACACTGCTGTCCTCGGGGAGCTGAAGGCTCTGGGGTCTGTGGGTAAAGTACAGGCTGACTGTAACACTAGCACCTGAGAGTGAGTGAGCTCTCTGCACGTGTGATGCAGAGTTGTGCTAGGTCTTCACATCTGGCACATCTGTTTCATGCCAAATGCACATCAGATGCAAGTCCCACTCAGACTTGGGGGATGGAGTTAGCACACCAGGCAGCAAATCTATGGCAGAACAACATAGCAAGCTTTGACTTCCAAGTATTAGCCTAGAAATTTTGCGATCTTTTAGTAAAAAAAAAAAAAAAAGCTAACAATGAAATAAATAAATGCATGATCCAAGTTTGAACCAGGAGGGAAGCTACCCAGGAGATTCCTAGAATGTGTTGAGGATAGCTTTTTGAGACAGGTAATAGACAGCCCTACCCAAGGGGATGCAGTACTGGACCTGATGGTCACCAATGCAAGTGAGCTCATCGGTGACGTCAAGATTGGAGGCAGCCTGGGCTGCAGCAATCATGCATTAGTGGAGTTCACACTCCTGAGGGATACAGGAAAAGCTAGGAGTATAGTCAGGACCCTAAATTTTAGGAAAGCAAACTTCCAGCTCTTCAAGGAGTTAGTCAGCAGGACCCCCTGGGAAACGGTCCTCAGGGACAAGGGAACAGAAGAGAGCTGGCAGATCTTTAAGGACACGTTCCATACAGCACAAGAGCTCTCAGTTCCCAGGTGTAAATCAGGCAGGGAAGGGAAGAGACCAGCATGGCTGAGTCGAGACATGCTGGTCAAACTAAAGAGCAAGAGGGAACTGCACAGGCAATGGAAGCAGGGACAAGTGTCCTGGGAACAGTACAGGGATGCTGCCCGGTTGTGTAGGGATGGGGTCAGGAGGGCCAAGGCACGACTGGAGCTGAATTTGGCAAGGGATGCAAAGAATATATCTTCATCAGTGACATAGACAGTGGGATCGAGTGCAACCTCAGCAAGTTTGCAGATGACACCAAGCTGAGCAGTGTTGTTGACATGCCAGAAGGACGGGATGTCATCCAGGGAGACCTGGACAGGCTGGAGAGGTGGGCCTGTGAGAACCTCATGAGGTTCAGCAAGGCCAAGTGCGAGGTCCTGCACCTGGGTTGGGGCAACCCCTGGTATCAATACAGGCTGGGGGATGGAGGGACTGAGAGCAGCCCTGCAGAGAAGGACTTGGGGGTGCTGGTGAGCAAAAAGCTGGACATGAGCCAACAATGTGCGCTCGCAGCCCANCAGTACTTAAAGGGGGACTGTAGGAAAGATGGGGATGATCTCTTTAGCAAGGCCTGTTGTGACAGGACAAGAGGTAACGGTTTTAAACTAAAGGAGGGTAGATTTAGGCTGGATATAAGGAAAACATTTTTTACACTGAGGGTGGTGAGACACTGGCACAGGCTGCCTGGAGATGTGGTAGATGCCCCATCCCTAGAAACATTCAATGTCGGGTTGGATGGGGCTCTGAGCAACCTGCTCTAGTTGAAGTTGAACCTACTCACTGCAGAGGGGCTGGACTAGATGACATCTAGAAGTCCCTTCCAACCTAAACCATTCTATGATTCCATGATTCTTTGTGCAAGAAGCTGAAGAACTATTTTTTTCAGATTAAGCATACACAATACATGAAGCTAGAAGAGCCAAGAATTAAGTCTTATTCACTTCCAGTCCTTATGCATCACAACAGTAGCCACACAGATATGTTGATAATTCAGTATTTTCATATGAACCAGCCTGGAGAAATTAGTATTATCCATGCTACAGAAGAGTGGAGGGGAGATTTCCTGAAGCCTCAAGCTGAGTGAGAGGCTGGCTGTCATAGCCCCAAAATCTGCTTTCCTCAATTTTTCACCTCCCCCCACCCCAAGAAGTCTCTTCCTTCATCCAAAGCAGCACACAGACAGCAATGGACTCAAATCTGAAATTTTCAAGAAATGACATCTTTTTTCCTCCCAGGCATAGGTAGAAAAGAAACATCTGTTATAGGCACCACTAGAATGAGCATTTCACTCTTCTTGCCCTGTTGAAAGGTACTTACACCAAATACCTTAAGCCATCTATCCTGGGTCAAAGTACAGACTTAAGACTCTCCTTGTCCTCATGCAAATCCTACCTGTTGTTGCACTCCCCAGTAATGGTCCGGTAAATGTCATGCTTTGGGCATTTAATGGACCTAATCTGATAGTCACAGCCGGTTTCTTTGGAAATCACCTCTTTCTGTTTTCTGTCTAGTAGGTCTGCAAGAGAAACCATGCAATAACAATACAATAACATCTACTCTTACTCATTTTTATTTTACCTTCTTGATATTCTAGGTCAATGTTTAAGTCAGCTGAGTCAGAGCTGTGGATATATAACATCTGGATTTGAAATGTTAATTTGTTCCCTAAACCCTGGGCTAGGGGAACTGGGTTGGCATGGAACAACTTTCCGGGGAAATATGGAGAGCATCATCACCAGTGATGTTTTACCCTAGGCTGGAAACAAAACTATGAGCCTGCAGAGTGGTACAACCTGGGCAGGTGGGTGTGAAAACCAGAAGTGGAAGATCATAGAATCATAGAATGGTTTAGGTTGGAAGGGACCTTTAGAGGTCATCTAGTCCAACCCCAAGATTGGACCAACTCCCCATCTAGTCCAAGATGGGCTTCTGTTCTCAGCAGTCAGAGTATCCTGACATTCAGCATGTTTTGTCACAGTTTTATCACACGTTAGGCTGGTTTTATAGTCAAAAAAATGACAGGCACTGCCAAAGATGATGATTAAAACACCAGGCGGTCTGATCTGCCTCAGAGCATGCTTAAAGTTTATTCATATGGGGCTGTTGTGGGGAAGGGTTTTATCACCAGTTATGTGGATCATGGCAGAGCTGTTCTCTGACACTCCTGCTGTGGTAGATTTTCTGCTCTTAGCTGTTTATAAGACATTTTGGTCTAAACTACATTACCTGTAAGATTGAATGTCCATTTCCCAGAAAGCTTTATTTTGAGGAGTTTCAAAGTAGTTTCGAAGTAATCAGCAGCACGGACTGCAGATCTGGTTGTTCCTACTGGGTCCTTTAAGTGCTTCAGGAAATCCATTGGGTTGGCAATCTTTTCCTCTAGTTTTCTCTTTAAGCTGAACATAAAAGAGCCCCATTAAGCACCTTCTCTGAAATCAGACCTCCTCTGTCATGCTAGGCTGGGTGTACTTAGATGTGACAGCACGGCTGGGTCCCAGGCAGGCTCTGCTCACCTAGGACAAGCTGGCTGCTCATCAGCTTTGCACACCATCTCAGGCAGATTTTGGCAAACAAATCATTGTGATCCCCTGTTTCAAGTTTGCGTGACATCCTTGCCACAATAAATTTTGTTACATCATGTGAACAGCTAGATCAGTGGAAAACTGAGTTATTCAGTGACTGGATAAAATTTTGCATTTAGTATGTCATGAGATACATTCTGTGACCAGAGAGACAACCTTGGTCCTTTTGCTTCTCTTCCTGGTCCCGTGGCTCTTTCTTGCACAATTAAAAACCTCCCATAGGGTAAGTGGAGAGAGACTCCTCCCCAAAGCAACCTCCTGCCTGGAACCAGCCTTTTGGAACAATACATGGAGGGATACCTGGGTTTTTACTTCCACTGAAACTTATTTGTGACAGGGTGCTCATCTGCACAGCTGCCTCATGACTGTGGTCCTTCCAGAGAGGGGCAGCACTTCAGAAGCTAGGAGAGGACTCAACATGTGTTCAGCATGACTACTATGCATGACTACTACTGCCTATGGCAGTGTAGGTGAAGAGGCAATAGCTGGGGGTGATGAAGGGTGGCCCTGGGGACAGGACACTAGAATCCAGCCAAATGCAGCAATAGATTCTAACTATGGCAGGAAAGCCCTTGAACAAAGGCATCTCCATAATAATATGGAGATATACATTGGAAAAAGAAGAAACACATATATTTTCTCTTATTTCCTTATAATGTTGGGGCTGTCATGCAAAAAGCACTCACCTTTTTCGGGCCTGTAAATACGCTGTGTCTACCAGCTGCCTAGCTTCACTAATGCTGCTCAGAAGAGATGAGTCTGATAGCACATCTGAGTCCTCTACTGAAAAAAAAAGAAGAAAAAACAGAAATTGAGGATACTTTGTAATGTACACCAGGAGCTACACATCCCATCCCATTTCTGGGTGCTGAGGTGCACTGATTTGCTGTACACACAGTTCTCACTGTGTGTTTAGTGCTACCTGGACACCTTTATCTGTGCTCCTCTTGCTCATCTGCTTCACCCCATTGCTGAGGTCCTGAAAGTCACAGGACTAGAAGTGACTGTAAAGTGGTAGCTTATCATCTGTTTCAGAGAACTGGCTCTGATGGCTTTGGGAGACTTTTAGGAAGTTATTTTTCACCCTTCTTTTTGAAACTGTTCTTCCCTGTAAGAACGGACATGCACAGAAGAAGCCAAATATATGATCTGTTACCCAAGTTCACTGTCATAAAATGATCATATGCTTGGAAGACCTGTTGGTTAAATAGACAATCCAAGTTTCTTAGGCATTGACTTAACTGTTAGTGGGTCAATCTACAGGATATTACAATTTTATATTGGAGCTATATCTAAGTAAGAACTCAAACTGAGTTTTAACTCACACCCTTTGAAGCACAGAGGCAGCAGAATGACAAACAGAAACTTACTATTTAATGAGTCCAACACTCCAACTAAGCAGAGAGTGATGATGGATGCTAAGGGAGTAATTCTTGGTTTTATGCCTAGAGAGAAATGCAACATAAATTTTCTGAATGGCAGGACTTCACTGAAGCATCAGAAGAGATTGACAGGTTTGGTTTGAATATTTCTTTCAGGATCTAGGAATAAAATACAGCACCCCTCTGATCAGGTCCGTGGGTGGGACTCTGGCTGGCGAGGGCTGTAGGCAGTTGGCAGGACATAGGGACATCCCTGTGGTGTGGGACATTCAGTAAGCTGGACTGAGCAACTGCCAAGGAGGAGGCAGCCAAGTACAGTCCAGGCTTCAGGGATAGAGACTATTGGGAAGGTGCATTGGAAGAGTCCTGGTGTCCTGCCTTTTGGAGCATCCTTCTGAGGTGGCTGGTGTAGAGGAGGCTAAAGCCCACATGTCCCTCTCCAGCCCCTCTCACTCTTGTTGCTGAGCACAACAAGCTCAACAAGTCTCGCACTGGTCCTCCAGCCTTTGACCCCTTTTATTAATCTTTATGCTCTCTGAAATTTATTTCTATTCCTTTTTCACATTAACACTAGAAATGTGTATCATTTGGTCTCATCAGTGTTATATACAATGGCAGAGTGCCTTCTCCAAAAGGACACCTTTAACCTAGAGGTGGCAATTAGACACATTCTAAGTAATTTAGTCAACATTTTAATTGTTTAGAACAGGAAATACAGATAAAATTTGGAAAAACTAATGAGCTTCTCACAGTGGGGCAGGTTATCTTGCATTTACAGTCTGTAGAAATTCTTCAACCATCTTCACAGGGATTGAAGGCTGCTTATTCCTTGCAATCTTGCAGGGTATTGCTACATGAGGCAGGAAAGCTGTCTCTTCTTGCTTCTCAAAATGTATTTCACATATGGGGGGAGAAGGAAGCATGAAGGACCACCAGCTCCTAACGTTCTACTCTGTCTCTTCATCTCTTTGAGCTTACCAATGGAAGGCACCAATACCCACGCCAGAAATATCAGAACAGTCAAATACAGATATAAAATTTAAAAGCACTGATCTTACCTGCCATCTCTGCAGAGTTGGTAGGACTGGGAAACAAACCAATCCTTTATACCATCTGCTCAAAAGCAGAAATTAGCCTGGTCTGACCTGGGTGTGGTCAAAAGGGAGAAACTGGGACCAGATTGAGCCAAGAGGAAATATCTGCTGGTTTGCTTTCCTGGATTAAGCAGAAAGGTGCGCAATTCTCCATTCCTCCTGAGTAAATGTTGACTTCCTTTTTGATAAGTCAGTGAAAAGGGAAAAAGAATAAAGGCACACGTTTCTTTCTTGCAAGTGAAAGAGATCGGCTTAATTTTATGACAGTAAAAGATGGTGGTGGAATTTGGCTTAATTTTCCTTGTTCCTTGACATGTCTGATGGTTTGGGAAGCCATAAATGGGTTGTTTTGCCAACATGCATTTGTGGAGTACACCAAGGTCCAGATACAGCACGTCTGAATGGTGGACCTGCCAAAATTTGTATCCAGGAAAACCAAAGTTGAGTCCCATTTAAAATTGCTTAGTGAGATGGTTTGTACAATTAAACAGTAGTCAGATTATCAGTGATTTGGAAATGCATATAAAATAACTGCTGATCATTGTGGATGGCAAAAACTGGACAAAGAACAAGGCAGTTGCACAGAGCAAGCTTGAGCTGTCTCCAGTAAAACTGTATGCATAGTAATATGAACAATTACAAAGTTATATCTGTGCAAATAAGAACAGGCCAGAACAATAAGAACAAAATGGGAGGTTCCATCCTGAAATATCCAGAAAGGAACAAAGTGTTGGGTCAGCCAAGCACTTCAACGTGCATTACAACAGCTATACAGTCAGAAAAAGGGCTGTACTTCAGTGGAGAAAAGGGAAGGTAGCAGAAATAATTTAATTCTTTGAACATCAGTCAGGCTGATCACAAAAGACAATACTGAATTCTTACTGATAATCAGCCATGTTTAAATATTTTCACAGTTCTTATTAAGCCAAAATAAATAAAAAGAAAATATGAGAAAGGAAATTGCTAAGAAACATATATATAATTTTAAATCTGAAAAAAAAATATTTGTGAAGGTCAGGTTTTCAGAAGCTGAAAATACAATGTCAATATTTCTCCCGTAAAGAGAAATTCAGAATCAAAAGCAGAAGCTGGCCCCTAGTATCAGAGGGACTCTGATCACCCCGGCAGGAGCTCTACCTTGTACATCCAGCTTTCTGCCTACAAAATGTACATAAGCAGAAGTCCAGGTACCCGAAAGGTGGCTTTGCTATTTCTTTTGTGTATTTGACATGTATCATTGCAATTGCATTCATGCCTCAGTGACAGTCTGGGACCCCCCAGTTGCCATTGGTGCAGGGACACCATTTGCCTTCGAGGGTGTACACTATCATTTGCAAGTGGCCCAATGTTGCTCCCAAGATTGTGGTCACCTGCCATGCAAATGTTGCATTAACATCACATGTGTCCTACCAATTATTTGAGCCTGGGTGTAACCACAGTACCCCGGGCTTTCACGTGTCCTCAGGCAAGCTGTCCTATGTCACCTTCAGCTAGGATTTATGGTGTTTTGGTGTAATCTTTTGAACTTCAAGAGAAAGCAGGATATCCTGCCCACCAAGGCTGATGTTCGTTCAGCAGAGCATTCAAGACAACTGGGCAGCCAGGGCATTAATTATCCATTAATTAGCCTACTAAGCAGCAGATTCCTCCATCAGATCTCCTCTCTGTCCTGCATGATTAGACATTGCAGACTTCTTCTCTTCCAGGCTCTTGGTATTACTAATATTACTTCTCGGTATTACTAGTCAGACTGCGGGTCTTCACCTGTAAATCCTAGAGTAAATCTAGCAACCTGTAGCTAAGTGACTATTGACAGTGTTTGCTAAATACGTGATTCAGCATTAGCTGTAGCCACAAGATCATTAAACTTAAGCAACACAAAAAAGAAAGAGCACATTATTACATTCCTTATTTCCCATCCTAATGGCAAAACATAGCATCCTCCCCTTCCCCGTTCAACACACCTCTGATTTTCCTGCAAGTTCTTTCAGCACCGATTTTTATGACACAGACACATTTAGGCTAGTAAAACCCCAGCATGAACCACAATGTCTCGAGATTAACAGTGATTAGGGACTTAATTTAGGTACAACTTCAAACATACAAAGCTCCTTCACCTGCCAATGGCACATTTTTCCTATATTTTGAACTGTGGACTTATTTACATCCTACTGAGAGCCAACAGCCTGTACAATCCAAGCCTGTCCTTTTCCAGGGCACAGTGGCATGGAAGAACCACTATGGGTTTACAAAACTGTGTCCAATGCACCTTCTGACAAGAAAAGGCTGAGGGGGGACCTCATCAATGTTTACAAGTATCTGAAGGGTGAGTGTCAGGAGGATGGGACAGGACTCTTTTCAATGGCGCCCGATGACAGGACAAGGGGCAACGGGCACAAGTTGGAACACAGGAAGTTCCACTTAAATATGAGGAAAAACCCCTTTCCTGTGCGGGTGCCAGAGCAGTGGCCCAGGCTACCCAGAGAGGCTGTGGAGTCTCCTTCCCTGGAGACATTCAAACCCCGCCTGGACGCAGTCCTGTGCCCCCTGCTCTGGGTGTGCTGCTCACGCAGGGGGGTTGGATGAGATGATCTCCCGAGGTCCCTTCCAACCCCTACCGTTCTGTGATTCTGTGATTCTGCTCCAACAGGTAAAGGGCAGAGCTTGTATGAAGATGGAGCGAGCAGGATAAACCAGAAAAAATTAAGAAGTGATAGGTTAGCAGCACATAAATTGTAGGGTGAGTAGAGGAGGAAAAGTTCCCAGCGGTTCAGGGGTGACATTTAATAAAACCAGTTTGTCCAGCTTTAAAGCTATAAAGGCCACAGCACTAAAAGTAACTAACTCTTTATGGAGAAGGCCATCTGGTTCTAGGCTCAAGGCCAGATGCTGCACTGCCCCTGGACAGCAGAGGACTTTCAGAAGGTGGTGCACAGAGGAAAGCTGGTGATGAGAGTAGTCTGCACAGTTTATAGTCCAGCTTCCTGGAATAGCTCTTATGGACCAGATACAGGCTCGCTACTGGATGCTCTCTGGGGAATATGTAAGGGGCCAACCCCTGAGCAGCAATGTGGGTTCAAAACACATGAATTAAAAACTGAGAAAACGTGGGTTAAGAGATTATTTCCTCTTTATGTCATCATACTATAGAGCTTTAGCTCTCCCACACAGGGCACTTTCCTTCTGCCCATGGTTTGACCAATCTACTCCCATCAGCCAGCAGCTTTGGAGGAGGGGAACTGGTCTCACTCTCCAGCCTGGGATGGTAACTGGTGAGGTTTGCTGAGAAAAAACCCTCAGTCCCCCAGCAGGAGATGGTACCCATCTTGCAGTAGCTGCACATGTTCTTGAGGGCCCCGTGCCCACGGTGTGGTCATCTCACTTCTGACTCTTCTCTCAGTGGGACCTTTCACAGTATTGGTGTGGGAGTCACAGCAACAGCAAGGGATGATCAGGAGGTGACACCACAAGTCTTTCCAGCATCACTAAGGTGTTCACTTCAGGGGTTTCTCCAGCTGCATGATGCCCAGGAGTGAGATTATTACCTCTCTTTGAAGTCCTCCCTTAAAGGCTCACCACTCATCAACACCCAAGGGTTTGAAACCTTCTTAGGACAGCCCTCCATCAGCCACAGAGACTACTTCATACCCACAACAAGGTACCCTGGGCAAGCACACAGTGGGTCTGCCTGCCATGCAGAAATAGATGGCCCAACAGACAGTGCCATCTGTGAGTACAGACTGCTTCGTGCCTCTTTCCTGAAAAGACACCCATGGAGTGACCATCTGTGGCCTTCTCAGACTGTACTATGGGACAGCCCAAGCACTCTTGTTGCCACTGTCGCCTGCAGCACTCTTGGCAGTCCCTGCAGTCATGGGGACTATGCCAACTCAACATGACTCAGCCAGATAGGGTGTTCAGACCTAACTCTGCCCTGAGCAGTAGGAACAGCTCCCAGGGCATGAAAGCTGTGGAAGGCCATCTGTGACTTTCTAGCACAGCGGTAGGACCCACCACATGCACCAGGACAAGCTACTACGCATCCATATATGGAAAGACCACAGCTTGCAGGGCCTAAACATGACTCCTGTCCTGAGCAGCAGCTAGCATACCTCTTCCTTATAAGCAACTCTCCTTCCCCAGGGTATGGTCCCTTCTCCCCCTTCCCATGGACCAAGCTCCCTCTCTTCTCCATGAATAAAATCTTCATTTCCTCCTCATGAACCAAACTTCTTCCTCCCTATCTTTTAGTAAAAACCCCCTTCCATTCCTTCCACTTTTGTTTCAGACTGTGACCCCATGCTCAGACTGGAGCATGAGACATTGCTTCCCTGTAGATGGAGTTGGCAGGTCTAGAAGGAGTCTTCAGCTGTTGCTTATGCCAAGCAGGAGGATGGTTTCTCTATTCTTCCAGTTTACTTTATCTTCCTGCTCTGGAACCAGGTCCCATTTTATCCAGGAGTCTGGGACACAGCCATATGCCAAAGCAAAAGCAGTTGCCAAGCCCCTAGAAAACCACTGGGAGAATATATGGTTTCATAAGTTCCAGAGATTTATTAAAACAGAGAGGGAGTAGAAGAAGATTTAGATACTCACTGCAATTTTCATCATGCCATACCAGCTGGGAGACATGGGAATTATTCGCTACAGTGGACCCTTTTCCCTGAACTAGAGCTTACTTTCTATAGAGGTTGAATACATGAGTAGATGTAAAAAATTAGCACAAATGTTGGGGTTTGACTCAATGCTTAACCATGTGAAGGAATGTCTATATGGACAGAGCTTGCAGGGGTTCATTAGTATTCGCAATGCACATGTAGTAGTCTCCTCTTGATCATCATATGCCATTGTATTACAAGAAATAAGATGCTTAGCACTGGTTTATGGTCAGAACAAAGTCTCTTCAACATTACATCAGGCAATGGGATGCAGCAGTGAAAAGCCAGCACTCGAGCAAGGCAGTTGCTATTTTCCTAGACTTGGAAGATCAAAGGGTGGAAACTTGCAAGTAGAAGCAGAGTCTGAACATTTCTTTGAAGAAGAATAAGGTCTGTCCCATGACAGACCTTGTGGTTTTCTATGTTGCATAACAGTGAAACATGCCATTTATTACAAGAGAAGAGCTGTCAGTTCTTTGTTGAAGTAAGACTTTTTATAAACACATCCTGTTCTTTCTACTAGGCAAGACTGTTTTGTCTGCAAATATCACAAGAATTGTAGACGAAGATAAGTGTTCACTGCTGATGACACAACATTAGATAAGAAAAAAAGTCAACAAAAAAAACTAACTCTGAGAAACATTGTGGGAAATCTGGCCAGTGCAACAGAAGCCTGAGTCCAGCCAGGCCATAAGAACCAGCTGAGGATATGATTCTGTGGATTCTGTCTGGGCTTCAGACCTCTCCAGACCACACCTTTTGCCCTCCTTAACCCTTCAGACCTCTCTTTCAAGCTCTGGTCCCCTTCAAGCTCCTCTATTTGGGTACCATATCTCTCCAGGTCCCTCTGCTTCCCCTCTGGCCCTCTCCAGGTCCCTCCACTGGGGTCTGAGCCACCCCCTGTCCTTTCCATATGCACTATGAACCCCTCCAGGCCCCTCCTTTTGGGCTCAAATAATGTGTGAGTCTATGCATTCTGGTCTGGTCCCTCCAGGTTCCTCCATTTGCCATCTGAAGGATGTTCGAACCGTTACCCTGAAATGAAACCTCATCTGAACAGAGCTCTTTGAATGCTAAATGTGCAGTACTTCATCCTCAAAAGGAGTAAGGAGAAACAGCTCACTCCAGACCATAGACCTCATCTTCATTAACTGTGCCTCTCAGGGTATTAGTGGCTTTCTAGCTCTGAAGGATCTCCGCTTTTGTGTCATACCCTAACCTGAACGCCACAGACACTTCAGGAGATCCAGGGAATATATCTCCCAGCTCTGAATGTGAATATGGAGCCTGCAAGAGGGAGAAGGAAACCTGAGTAACTGAAAGGGATGAACTTAAGCTAGCCTTTCTCCTGAGTCTCTCCATAATTGTCCAAAGATAGTATTCCCTCCACTCACCCCTCCCTTTAGCTCTATCACATTTGCTGGCCTTGCTCTACTCACTATCTCATGTGTCCAGTGACGGAGCTGGTTTGAGCACCTGGTTTCCCAGACATTGATGCATCTGAGCAGGTGGTCACCCAGGTAGGGGCATCCATCCATGCTTGTTGGACTGTGCCAAGCCTGACCCAGTGTCAGGGCTATGCTCCTCCCTGGCCAGTGGAGGAGGGAAATCAAACTACCCAGCAAGGCAGAGGCCAGGGAGGGTGGCAGTGCAGACAGACCCTCCTTTGGGCTGGGAGTGGAGCATGGAAGAGCAGTTCCTACACAGCGAGGTTTCCATCCAAGCTATTTCCTGCTGATAAATCCCCATGGGAGAGGGGTGGGGTGCCAGTGACATAGCAAAGCACTTCCACAGTTCTTGGGCATAATGCTGAGAACCCAGAGAGGGCTCTGGATATCTCAGAGTGGGTTCCCAGAGCCAGCTCCCACCCAAACCAGGGATAGGCAAATGCTTCTAGGACTGTACTCCACGTAAGACCTTTGTGCTCCTAAGGAGAGATCAAGGTTACTACCAGACCTTGCTCAGCAATGTTTTCTTCTTAACAGTCACAGAATCACAGAATGGTAGGGGTTGGAAGACACCTTGAGAGATCACCTTTTCTTCCTTTCTCCAAATCCCCTCTTCCAAAAGCCAAAAGGCAGGAAGCAACCACGCAAGTCTGCACCATCATCCTGCCAGCTATGGGACAAAACACTGCCTGGACTGTGTGTCAGACTGCCTCAGTTAGCGAAGGCTGGACCTGTTTTTACAGAGGCAAATATATGTATATTGATGGGGGGAGAAGGGGATGGAGGAGGCTGGGATGTTCCCGGACTATGAAAGGAGGTTGGGGATGGTCGTTCAGGGACAAGTTTCCTGTTGGATACAAGGAGATGAGATGGGACATAGACCTCCCACCACCTCCCTCTCCCATGTCAACCACTGATGTTGTGACCTGTGCCCAGTTCCCTTTCCCAACACTGCTGGGATCCTGATTTCCGTCTCAGCCTTAGCTCTGTGCAAGGGCAGGTGACAGCAATAACAGAAGCACCTGTGCTGGGTGTGCAGCAGGGGCCAGGAAAGCAGAACCCACTTCCAGGGTGGGATCAGGTCCTGTTGTGTCCCATGGGCAGGGTGACAGCCATGAGCTCCTGCAGAGACCCTCTGTGCAAGCTGCTGTGATGGCCGAGCGGTGAAGGCGTTGGACTTGAAATCCAATGGGGTTTCCCCACGCAGGTTCAAATCCTGCTCACAGCGGGAGTTTTTACTGTGGCAGCCCCTGCCCTCTGTCACCTCTGCTTTACCACCCTGGCCCTGGCTCCCAGGGAGCCCATACCTTTAGGAGAGGGCCAGGACAGTGTTCAGGGGAGCAGCACTGCACCTCTCCTTATCACCAGTGTTCAGGGGAGCAGCACCTCTCCTTATCACAAGAAGGAATCCTGCAATGGCATGTCTACCCCACACAGCTGTGTCACCCTGCACCCTTATAGCCCATCATGCCTTCCATAGGAGGTATTTTTCTGCTGGGGACTGCAGCCTGATGGCAGTGGGGTGACAGGAGGCTGCTACCCTCCAAAATGCATCCAACCCATGCACTGGCTGTGGGATCTCCTGAACCCTGTGCTGAACCCCAGGAGCTGCTCAAGGGCAGTGCAGCCACCCAGGAAAAGGCTAGGGCCTGCAGTGACTGTAGGGCCCCCCTTCCCTGGCTGGGAATCGAACCCAGGCCGCGGCAGTGAGAGTGCCGAATCCTGACCACTAGACCACCAGGGATGAGGTGGTGATGGTGGTGGACCTGTTGGTGGCCACCAACCAAGCCCTGAAGGGTCAGGGATACTTGGGCCTCACAGCACAAGGAGAGGACCATATGGGATGGATGCCACAGCCTTTCTGGGTGACTTTGCAGGGATGCCTGCTCCTTTCTGAGAGCTGTCGCATTGGGAAGACCCTCTGTGCAAGAGGACCCCATCTTTGTCAGGCCTAGAAAGCAGGAGGTGGCTATGCCGGGACTGATCACCACCAAAGGCAGGTTTGGGGAAGGCAATGATGGCCAATGGTTCAAGAAAAGACTTAGCAGTTCCCTGAGGGTTCACCAGAGAGGTTCAGTCCTGAAGATGATGGAGCATGGACCCCATTTGTGCTGCTATACATTGCCAGGTTCCAGTGACACGCATCACACTGGGCACAGGCGATCCAGCTTCATGGACACAACAACTCCAGCTCCTGGGGTGCACAGCCAGGGTTTCCCTGTAGTCACCTCAGGAGAAGCAGAACAGTGTAGGTGCAGGCTGACTGTTGTCAGTAGAGCCTTCCCTGTTTGGGGGAAACAGGGGTCTGAGCTCTTGTGGTAGTAAAAGGACTGTGTCTGGAGTCCCCTTTCCAACTACTTCCTACTGGTTTTATGGTAACACTGGCATATTGATTTTCTAGGGAACAGCCAGTTGGGGCCATCTTTTGAGACTTCATCTGTAGCTGCAAAGAGTAGGTGATCCCAGTTTCCAGAGAGTCCTTCTGAGGGAGCAGAGGCTTTTGCCTTTGTTTACCCTGCAGAAGGAAGGGGCCCTTGTTAGCCAGCTTGCTCAGGGAGCTGTGCTGCCAGAGGGGCTGGGCGGGAGTCCTGGGCAGCAGCAGTGTGCTGGCATTGCCGGGGCACCCTGCAGCAGTGATGCCTGTGATCCCCCCACCCTTGTCCTGCATACCCCACATAGCCTGTTTCCTTGGCCCCGTACATTTCACTTAAGAAAAAACACTTAAGAATACACTTCACTTAAAAAAAAAAAAAAAAAAAGGCTAAGTCAGGCTGGGACAAAACCAAAACCAGACTCCTCTCCCACCACCTGCACTCACCTCCTAGAAAAGAGTCTTTCTGCTGAATAGGAAGAGGGAGAGGGGCTTGAAATGGGTCCCCCACTCCCCAGGTGATTGCTACCAGGATGGGCAGCACAACAGGGCGCTGCAGAGCCCTGGACCCCTGCCCAGGGCAAAGAGCCCAAGAGGGACCCCAGGGCTCGAGGTGACAGTGCAGCTGTCACCTGTCCCTGCAGCACCCAGCACAGTGGGGTTCAGACCCCAAATGAGCACTGACACAGAGGATGGCACCCAAGGGGGCGCCCGGTGCTGGCAGGAGCCCTGCCTGCCCTAGGCTGTGTGCACGGAGGAGAGTCCCACCCGTGCATTTGGGCAGGCAGGAGGAAGCACTGCAGGGCTTCTCAGCAGATGGGTGAGCCGTGATTGAGATGGAGATGAATCAAAGGGTTCCAGGAACATTTCCCACAGAAGACAGCAGAGGGCCCAGTGCTCCTTGAATGCTCATGTGTGGTTGAGAGGGGAAGTAAACGGACAGAGAAAAGTCTCTCTGAGACTTGCAGGAGTCAGTGCACACTGAGTGCGCTGGGGAAACCTCCTTGTGGCTTGCCTTGTCCCATGCAGCTCCCTAAAATGGCCAGTGCCCCCATCTCCATCTGAGGCCAAACCTCAGCATAGTCCCCACTGTAGCCCTTCTGGGACATGGGTTGGGGTTGCAGTGGCACATCTGGCATCCAGCTCCCATGACGCCCCAGTCTCTGCCCAGGTTTCTCTGCTATGCCTGCTGGATCCCATCTGCTGGCTGCTACCTTTGCCACCACCTTTCCCTGAGGTGCTGCACTGCAGTGAGCAGGAGAGGGCAAAGGGATGCAGTGGCTAGCTTTGGAGGAGTGCAGAGTAGGACGAGGAGGAGAGCAGGGAGGAGTGTCACCCTCCCACAAGACCTGACCTGGAGCAAGGATGGAGCCACGATAAATGGTTTGGCATCTTTCCAACACTCTGACATCTCTTTCGTGATGGTCAGGGCTGCAGAATACACCTCCAAAAACCTGCACTGGGCCAAAGTCCTCGAGTGAGGGGCAAGGCTGGGTTGTGCAACAGTCATAAGGGATTATGCCATCCCTTGGCCATGCCAGGGCAGGGGGAAGAGGGAGTTCTGCTGGGCTAAGGCACAACTACCCTGCGCTTTCAGAAATATATGCAGATGTCATGGTTTCGGTTGCCTTTACAAGCTCTAACAGAGCGTGAGCTCTGGCAGTCTTGTGGTTGGGGGAGCGTCAGTATTACTCTGTGGTTTCTTAGATCTCTATCTGGACCTGTCAGATATTTTGTCATAGACAGTAACTGTTCCTCTCTCTGCCAGCAGACCTGGGCACATCAAAACAGGTTCACTTGCATGTCCTAGTCTCCATCTGTGATGGCAGAGGAAGGGGAGATGAGTGATTGCCATCCCACCAAATGCAACAAGGAAATGATGAAGCCCAGAAGCTGCATGTTGGAACCCAGGAGTGTGTGGGGCCGTGTGATGAGGCATGTGGTGGGGATGTAAAAATTACTTTCTACAGGCACTGCTCTTTTGAAAGAGAAGTCCCAGCCCCAGGATCAGCCTTGGGGCAGCAGTGAGAGGTCAGGGATCAATACAAAATGCAATTGCTATTGTAGCAAGGAGAGGAGACTGAGAGACATGGCCTTGCTGTGAATCCCTATGTGGATCTGGGGCATGAGCAATCCATACAGAAATTAGCCAGAACAGGCTAATTATAATACTGGAATACACACAATAGAGGAGCAGCAATAAATAATCCCTTTCCCCTCTCTGAGAGAGGGATGCCCCTTGGCAAATTCCAGCTGAGCTTTTGTCCCTTGTAAAGCCTGAGTACCTATTAGGGTGTTGCTGTGCTGCCCCAGATCTTTCACATGCTTTTGAAGGCAGGAGTCCTCAAGGTACCCAGGACACCACCACTCCCAGCCCCATGGGCCTGGCTCCTGGGAGGATGATTTGGGAAAGCCCCAGGCTTTTGCCCACCCCAGGAGGGTCCCTGACACAGCCCTTGGCTGGCAGAGCAACAGGGACCCTCCTGCAATACCACTCCCCATCTATGGGGACAGTGCAGTGAAGGGGACACTGTGGGGAGGCAGCCCCAATGTACCCAGACACAAGGAGGTCTCCGAGGGCCCCATGCAGACAGAATCACAGAATCACAGAACGGTAAGGGTTAGAAAGGACCTCTGGAGATCATCTCATCCAAACCCCTTCGTGAGCAGGCACACCTAGAGCAGGGGGCACAGGACCGCGTCCAGGCGGGGTTTGAATGTCTCCAGGGAAGGAGACTTCACAGCCTCTCTGGGCAGCCTGGGCCACTGCTCTGGCACCCGCACAGGAAAGTTTTTCCTCATATTCAGATGGAACTTACTGTGTTCCAGTTTCCATTGCCCCTTGTCCTGTCATCGGGCACCATTGAAAAGAGTCCAGTCCCATTCTCTTGACACCCACCCTTTAGATATTTATAAGTATTGGTGAGATCCCCCCCTCAGTCTTCTCTTCTCCAGGCTGAACAAACCCAGGTCTCTCAGCCTTTCCTCATCAGGGAGATGCTCCAGCCCCCTGATCATCTTGGTAGCTCTCCGCTGGACTTGCTCCAGCAGCTCCC